>ML847416.1:24545-34703 GCA_009831015.1 Picea engelmannii | reverse complement strand
TATGACTCATCATTTATCTTATTCTTTATTCAATTATATAAATTTTGTTCCTATATAAATTTTAAGTATTTGTCCTTCTTATGTTGTATATTTCTCAATAAATGAACTTTGTTCATTTCAAAATCCATGATTACAAGTCTTAACCAAAAGATAATTGTTATAAACTTGTGAGACATACTTATTTCATTACAATAAATTCTCGTGCTTGCTTGTGTCAACCTAAAGCATCCTTTAAAAAATATTCCAATCATTTCAAAAAAAAAAAAAGTTATAGCCAATTAAAGTTCCTTACATATGTGGATAATTCAATGATATAAACCAATTTTGTATTCTTATTTTATATTTTATCTGTAAAACAAGTCTACTTAAATTAATAAAGAAACAATGTAATCTTTATAATGTGTAGTAGTGTTTTTTTTATATTCTTTTAATGGATAATGGGGAACTATGAACTCAAACACTATATTATAGAGTAAAAATACCTACATTAACATGGGGAGGGAGATTTAAACGTTTCACCTCTCCCATGAAAGAACAAAAACTTCACCAATTGATTATGGGGTAAACCACATAATGTGTTGTAGTCATATATCATTGCCCAAACTACATAATTAGTGAGCTTTCTCCATAGTCTTAGTAATTCAAAGTGGTTTAACTCCAAAGCCAAGATCTTTATTGTTATTCATAATTGTGCATCATCAAGCACATATATTCTTAATCTTAGGGTATTTAAAAAAGGTATCCATAAACAATTATATAAGAGGCTTGAAACATATATTTGAGGTGTAGTTGGGTTTCCCCAAGAGTGCCACTTTCTACTAAACTATGTAATTCTTACTAAGCTTATCTCTAACTTGAGAATAATTCTATAATCATTTTGAACTATCTTAGGGGTTTACTCTCCAATAACTTTCACTCCCACCTTAGGCAATTTAGGGTTTTTTCTCACCAATCAAAGATGGAGACTATCCATCACATACCTTGTAATCAATGTATTTATAAAGCATGTAACATAGAGTTTGAATAAAAAAAACACTTCATTTTCTCATGTTCAATTTATTATAATATCTATGGTAGATATTATTATATCTTTAGAATTCTTCACACTTTAAGATATTGGATTCATTATTATATCTTTAGAATTCTTCACACTTTAAGATATTGGATTCATTATGAAGCACACTGGTGTATTACACTTTTCCTTAAAGAACTTACTCTGTTCCAGAAGAAGTTATCCATCACCATCTTGTACATGGGGGTTCACTTAGTAAAAAAGGGTTGAAAACATATGCATTCATGTAGTTATAAAAATTATCCTTAAGTATAAAATTTACTACAACCTCCTCTCATTTCTCAGTCCTAAACTCTTTACTTTTATTAATAGTCCTTTGTGAAAAAATTACCATTTTGACAATACAAATCTTGGAAACCTTTGGAGGAAATCCAATTGGTCATAGCAACTATGGTAAAGACTGACGAATAGATTGATATAAATAATTAAAAAATTGTTTACATTAAGAATATTAAGGATTAATCAATCTATGTCAACATGAACAAGGTGAATCTCCCTTCATGGGGTGCTAAGGAAGAGGGGTGTAACACAAGCCACAGGGTAGGAGATGGTATGTGTGTCACATGCAAGTATAATGCTTGCCCATGGGGAGGAGACAAGCTACAAGGGGAGAAAGGGTAGAGAGGTTCAGAGCTATCATGGCTCAATATCTCTACACTATAGTTATGGGAGTCCATCCGATCACAGGACTTCCATTAAAGTAAAAAATTATTGTCGATAGAGCTGTTATGGAATCCAATGTGCATGCTTATTTTTCAACATTAATATATGTGTCGAATAAAAAAACATAATTGACATCGCTTTTATATACAAACTCCCCGAGTTATGGTGGTCACACTACACATGCATAATTTCAAAATATCAAAAGAGTGAGAAATGAAAGAACTTCTTAATCAAGGTGTTTTGAAAAAACCCATTGATAAAACATAACTATCTAATTTTTTAAATATTAACTTTAAGGTAATTGCTATCCAAACATAACTATTTAATTTTTTAAATCTCAACTTTAAGGAAATTTCTATCCAAAAAAATTAGGGTGAAGTGATTTGAAAGTTGCCAAATCCAAACTAACTAATAATAATAATAATAATAAATGATGTGATATGTCCTAACTAAAGAACATGACCTAACCAAGATACATGTTTCATTAACCATTGTGATTAGTATATGTGTATAAGTACACCATCACATTGTTTTGTATCTATGATTCATCACTTCTCTTATTCTTTATTCAATTATATAAAATTTGTTCCTATATGGATTTTAATTGTTTTCCTTCTTATGTTGTATATTCCTCAATAAATGAATTTTGTTCATTTCAATATCCATGATTAAAAGTGTTTAACCAAAAGATAACTACTATAAACTTGTGAGACATACTTATTTCATTACAATAAATTCTCGTACTTGCTTGTGTCAACTTAAAGTGTCCTTTAAAAAAAATATTCCAATCAATTCAACAAAAAACAGTTATAGGCAATTAAAGTTCCTTCACATATGTGGATGATTCTTTCTTTTTTTGTATATGAACAATTTTGATGGATTATGGGGAACTATGAACTCAAACTCTATATTGTATAGTACAAATACCTACATTAACATGGAGAGAGAGATTTAAATCTTTCACCTCTCCCGTGAAAGAACAAAAAATTCACCAAATGGTCATGGGGTAAACCACATAATGTGTTGTAGTCATATATCATTCCCCATGCTACATAATTAGTGAGCTTTCTCCATATTCTTAGTAATTCAAAGCAGTGTAACTCCAAAGACAAGAAGATATTTATTGTTATTCACAATTTTGCTTCATCAAGTATACATATTCTTAATCTTAGGGTATTTAAAGGAGGTATCCATAAACAATTATATAAGAGGTTTGAAACACATACTGAGGTGTACTTGGGTTTCCCCAAGAGTGTTCCTTTCTATTAAACTCTATCATTCTTATTATACTTATCTCTAAATTGAAAATAATTCTATCATCATTTTGAACTAGCTTAGGGGTTCACTCTCCAATAGCTTTCACTCCCACCTTAGGCAATTTAGGGTTCGTTCTCACCAATCAAGGATGGGGACTATCCATCACATACCTTGTAATCAATGTATTTGTAAAGTATGCAACATAGAGTTTGAATCAAAAGAACACTTCATTTTCTCATGTTCAATTTATTATGAGGTCTATGGTAGATATTATTATCTCTTTAGAATTATTCACACTTTGATATATTGGATTCATTACGAAGCACATTGTTGTGTTACACTTTTCATTAAAGAACATACTCAGTTCCAAAAGAGGTGATCCATCTACATCCTGGACATGGGGGTCACTTAGTAAAAAAGGGTTGAAAATACATTCATTCATGTAATTATAAAAATTATCCGTAATTATAAAATGTATTAAATCCTCCTCTCATTTCTCTAGTCCTAAAATCCTTAATTTTATTAATAGTCCTTTATCAAATGTATTAGATCTTCCTCTCATTTTTCTAGTCCTAAAATTCTTACTTTTATTAATAGTCCTTTATCGAAAATTTGCCATTTTGAAAAAACAAATTGTATAAATAATCCAAAAAGTGTTTACATTAAGAATATTAAGGATAAATCCCTTTATGTCAACATGATCAAGGTGAATCTCCCTGTATGGGGTGTTAGGGAAGAGGGGCATGACACAAGCCACATGGTAGGAGATGGTATGTGTGCCACATGCGAGTATATCGTTTGTCCATGGGGAGGAGACAAGCTACGAGGGGAGAAAAGGTAGAGAGGTTCAGATTCATCATGGCTCAATCTCTCTACACTAAAGTTACGAGACTCCATTCGATCACAGGGCGTCCATTAAATTAAAAAAATATTGTTGGTAAAGGAGTTGTTATGGAATCCAATCTGCATGCTTATTGTTCGACATTAGTACATGTGTCGAATAAAAAAACACATTTTACATGAGTTATGGTAGTCACATTATACATGCATCTTCTCAAAATATCTAAAGAGTGAGAAATGCAAGGACTTCTTAATCAAGGTGTTTTGAAAAAAAACCATCGATAAAACATAACATTCTAATTTTTAAAATCTCAATTTTAAGGTAATTGTGATCCAAAAACATTAGGGTGAAGTGATTTGAAAGTTGTCAAATCCTAAATAATAAATAATAATAATAATAATAAATGATGTGACATATCCTAACTAAAGGAGATGATCTAACCAAGAGACATGTCCCATCAACCACCGTGACTAGTAAATGTATATAAGTACACCATCACATTGCATGGTATCTATGACTCATCATTTATCTTATTATACCTCCACTTGGCAAGATATAATGTAATTGTTGAGGAGTCAAAATACTTTGACTTTCAATTAGTTGCTTTATTTTTTATCTTTTCAATAAAGTTTTCACAATGTTCAATAAATATCTACATTAAATTAATTTTTTGAAATATTAAAATTTGTTTTTCAAAAATTTTAAAATTGATTTTTTTTTTTTAATTTTGATTGTTGAATATGGTTGATTAGACAATTTTTATCTAGTTTAACAACTATTTGTCAGAAAATTAAAATTAATTTAAAAATCTAAAATTTCTAAAATATTCTATAGGTCCACATAATAGTGTTGGTACTATACTTTGTATTATGCTTTAAATAATGTGATTAATATGTAGTTGATTGATGTTATCATTCATGCAAGTCATCACATCATGGGCATATTTGTAGCTGATTACATTTATTTTGATTTATATGTTTCAAGTTTTCTTTCTTAAATAGCATTAAATACAGTACAAGATTTATAACAAATCTAAACACATTAACAAAGTTACGTTAAAATTCTTTGTTTTACACTGCAAAAAGGACCAAGAAAACATCGTGAAATTCTCGGTTAACCATGAGATTCCCTATTAACCCGGACACTCCCCTGCAACCTTCTAAATCACATGTACCTCTAATATCAGCGAGAGGCATCTAAAAGCCCTGCTAAATTACCCAGGAAGAGCTAGATTTTTTCCCCCGCTCACTAACTTTAGCAATGCCTTTTTAATTTAATTATTGTAGACAAGATATATGTTTATATCACACATGGTTGTGTTGCTCCTTTGGAATTGCACGATAAATGACAAATAGAAATGATTTTTTTAATTCAGGAAATATGCGCGATAATATTTTCCAGCCAAATCTTTTCCAAATCAATTTTTATTGAGAAATTGAATACTAAAGGAATCTAATGATAAAGAATTATATAAACTCCCTTGGTTTTCTATCATTTTTATTATATATTGCTTTATCAGCAAGTCCATTGCTACCACACCGACTACGATGTATGATAAGTCAACATCCTCTTTGCACCTCCATCTTTATTATTATTTTGTTCAATATGTCACTTGTGGGAATTGAACCTAGGTGGAGAGGATAACAATCATTCCTCCAACTTGTTATAGCACAAAAAGGCACACCTATGCTTTTGTGCCATGGCCTAACCCTTTCCCAATATTTTCTAGCTTTTTCCCTAAAAGTCACCTCCAAAATCATCTAAAAATCATGCTTTAAGAGCATATATGTGGGTTTCCCTAGTGCAACACGCAGACATCCACGCCTGTCCTCACTACAACTCATGGATGCCTTCATTTTTGGTGAAAAATAAAATAATTTTGTGTTTTCGGGCAGGTTTTTCAGTTGGGCTTGTTTCCCAATGACCCTTTTCCCGTACATAACAGAATCCAACTCCCCAAGCCTCTTTGGGAAAATATAAAACAACAATAGAGGGATAAAGATGAGAACACAAGTCCCTTGGTGCAAAGTTATGCTGCCAGCTTCTAGCAAGCCTCTTTTCCCTATATTCTTTGAGCAACATCCCCTTTAATCTTGAAACTCCTTTTCCATAGCTTCTTTCTCCTTTTATGTGACTATAGGGTGTCTCCTTATCCCTATCTAATTCATTGAGAGAAGTCTTATCGGCTGAGTTGATGCTTGAGGATTCCCGGAGGAACCCAGACAATTGGCTTCAAGACAGTGCCTAAGGCGAGACAAGGTTGTAAGTTACCTTTTCCACTTGCTGGTAATAAAAGAGCTTGTTTTCCCCCTGATTTGTCTTCATTGTAAATTTATATGTATGCTTACTTTGAATCTGACTTATTACATGCACATGTTTATGATCGTACAACTACTTTCGTCACAACCCTAGTTTTTTCTATGTCTTGCAGGTTAATTCCATAAGAAGATCATAAGTTCTTTGGTGAATTGGAGTGGGGATTGACATCAAATGGGAGAACAAGGTGCACCTTATTTTCTCCTCTCTATCCCTACTTTCTCCTAATTAAAGTAGTTATTTTCTTTGGTTTTTTTGTGCTTGTCACTATGGGGAGACTATTATCTCTTTCACTTGGTCTTGCTCTGCTGTGATTACGACCCACGATCACAAGGGAAAAATCACTTAATCACAACCACCTAAGCTAAACCCTATTGAGTCTCGCAAGCTCATATTGTATATATGCATGTTCTAGTAAGTGTCCTAGAGTTTTAAGACTTTAAAATGTCCTTAAATTAAAGTACAAAATTCTCATTCATGCTTAATAATATAACATAAAAATTATAGTCATTAAAAGCAATAAGCGTAGCTAGTTGTCATGTACATTCATAATAGTCTAGAAAACAAGAGTCACAATTTATGTTCTTAGGGGAATCATGCCTGCATTTAGAGGTAGGTCGTCATGATCCTTGGCCTGGCCTACCTTACATACAATTTTCCTTGAGAACTTTTTGGTTTCTCATTTTGACAATATATAGTCACTTTCATTGCATTTGCCAATTATAAACTTTTCATTACTTGGATTGTAAAGTCCCTAGTAATGTTCCTTCAACTTTTATTTATTTATTATAAATTGTGGTAAGTAACTCTGGTTGGCCTACTTCGATTTTCTTTAGGTTTAATTGGGAGAAGTTGGAATTAAGTCTATCGAGTCACTATTAAGCCTACACAAACAATAAAAATATTAAGAAACTACTTTAGATCAAGATAATTTTAATTAGTGGAGATCTCAAATCTCTATGATCTTGAGCTATGCATCATTTCCTTGCAAATGTGTTCATTTTAAACAATTGTTTTTATTATTAAAGCAAAATACTTTTATTGTGTGTTGTAATTCATTGGTAGATTAATCTTATTCTGTTTTTTTTTCAACATTTCATAAGAGACAAGTACTAAGCAATTTTGTTGCTCATTCTACTTGTTATTTATTCAATTATATAACATTTGTTCCTATATGGATTTTAATTATTTTTCCTTCTTATGTTATATATTCCTCAATAAATGAACTTTGTTCATTTCAATATCCATGATTACAAGTGCTTAACCAAAAGATAATTGATATAAACTTGTGAGACATACTCATTTCATTTCAATAAATTCTCATGCTGAAAAAAAGTACTTGCTTGTGTCAACCTAAAGTGTCCTTTAAAAAAATATTCCAATCAATTTAACAAAAACAATTATAGCCAATTAAAGATCCTTCACATATGTAGATGATCCAATGATATAAATCAATTTTATATTCATATTTTATGTTTTATCTCTAAAACAAGTCTACTTAAACTAATAAAGAAATAGGAGGGCTAAAAATGGATGAGAAGCTCCTAAAGTGGGTTGTCACGATGGGGGGGGGTGGCTCTACGATTTCAAGCCCAACTAAAGGCTTGAAGGGTTTCTTGTTAGTCTACAGAGTCATTTGTTGTGTCTCTCCTTACCTTTCTTTTGGTCTTTTCCACTGGATTTCCTCGAGGTGTCAGGGAATGCCTCATTTTGATAGATTATTGTCAAGAGGTGTTGGAGGAAGCTTTTCTGATAGGTATGGCAGATCATCACAACATATTGGATTATTCCCTAGACCTAACTGAGGAACGATTAATTTGGTCGCATCTAGTGGCAGCCCCCCTGTCATTTTCACTGATTTCAACCAAGTTGTTTCAGGTATGGAGCCTCGACGTGAGGTTAGGTCTCCCTATTGATTGTTGTTTTTTAGCTGCCATGCCCAGGTTAGGTTTTTCCTCTCTAGGGCATGAACCTCTCCAGGGTTTTGGTTTAGATTCATAGGTTGGATCGATATCACTCTTGGGGTTCTCTTCTTCTCTCCTAGTAGGTGTTGAATACGAGATTTCTCTAGAGATTTGGCCCTATCACCCTGACTATCACAAGCAGCATGGTGATTCTTGAGGACATATATGTTTGGTTTTGTGTCTGAAGATGTTCCATCTCTTGGTTTTTTCACTGAAGGCTTTCCCAGTCTGGGGAAAAACCATATTCCCTTTAACTCCACTCTAGAAGCTCCTAGTTTTTCTTCACCTAGAGGGGGTTTTCATCAATCTTATGATGGTTTCATTGCGACCCTCTTGGAACCATCCAATCTTAATAGTTGGGATGGTGAAGGGGTTGAAGGCTTCTCGACGGCCTTAATTCCTGTGGGAAAGGATCCACTTGTTCTAGTATGTAATGTCCCCAATACGGGACCCTTTGTAATTTTACATATAGGCTAGTGAGTTGTTGGTACTAATGGTTTATGTAATGTATATATAGGCTAGTGAGCCATTGGCACCTAGTTTTGGAGCTGCGTGCATCTGAGTAAGTGCGCAAAGAATTGTTATAAAGACCATGTGTGCACATTTTGTGCATTGTGTGCACCTGGGTAAGTGCACATATTGCACCATATTGCGTGCACTTGGGTAAGTGCGCGACAATGATTTGGAAGTGCGTAGAGTTGAGTTATATGTATGACTATTTATGTATTAAGGTCGGAGAGTCTGTGTGATTATGAGGTTGGTGATCCTAGACGCAGATAGGCCAGTGCGCCTATCCATGTAAATATAATCATGATTATTAATATAATATTACATTGTTGCGTGCAAACATAATCATACGAAATGAGATGGGGGGCCAAATCCATTGAAAAGGGGAAAAGGGGGGTGAGTCGTAAGTCTTGGGGAATACTTTAATAATATTTTCGGAAAAGTGCAAAGTGGATATGTTTTTATCCTAAGTTCCTGAGGATAGGGAATAGGTTACTGAGTGGCTTAAATCTACTTCTAAAGGTGACAAGTGTTAATTAGAAGGCATGAAATATATATTGTTGGCCTTAGTGTATTTTGGGAATTATTCAAATGATTGTAGTATTATTGATGTTGCAGGCTCTCATGAGTAGAAGGGGGGCAAATTGTATGGAAAATTTGATTATTACCTTATCTGTGTAGAGAATCTTGTAAGGAGTTGTGGGTTGTAATCAAATTTATTGTCGAGGAGACAAGTTGACAAACCGTGAGCAGTCTCTCTGGGTGAGAGACTAATTGTTGTGAAGAAGTTTTCAGACTCATGAGAATACTCTCGATATGAGAGTATTGCTGAGATTTGTTCCCTGGTGTGCTAAGCATTATTCACAGGGCTCAGAGACTTCTTGTCTGGTCTATTGTTGGTAACCTTGGCAAGGGAAGTGGGGCATCTGAAGGACTGGTGAGCAGAGAAGGGGCACGCTTCCTTGGGTGTGACAGGTGTGTGGGGAATGAGGGATTGTGGGCTAGTTGCAGCAACGGGCACCTAGGAATGATCAATTCCATTGAGAATCAGACCTTAGCTTGTCACTAGGAAACCCTTTTTTCCCTGGTGAAGTTAAGCCCTAGCTTGGGGGTGACCTGTTGCTGAAAGCTTATGAACAATAATGTCTATGGATGGGAGGAACGCTTGGGTCAAGGTCATAGTTGGTGACTTTCATAAAAGATAATTGTTCTTAATGTACTTGACTTTTTTATTGTGTGCTTATTTATCTATGTTTGACATGGGTTAATTCTTATATGTTGTTGCATATAAGTATTTGTTGTTATTTTGTTTAATGTTGCTTGCTCATGTAAGTATGGTGCTTATGGCCTGTATTTGTAGTTGCGCATGGATATGAAAAATGTGGTTAGTCTTTCCTATTAATTTAACCTTGTGATTTTGGGTTATGAGTCATCAAGAAGAGGATTGGGTGACCAAGTGCGTAGGATTGTAGCATGTGTGCATCAAGAGGCTGGAATTTGTGTGTGTGTTCAAGGAATTAGACCTTGCGCATAGTGAA
>ML847416.1:0-24383 GCA_009831015.1 Picea engelmannii | reverse complement strand
GAATCAACAATTTATCCACAATTCATTGTAAATTTGGTTCTCTCTTTTTATTATTCTTTTTATTCATTATTTCTTTTCCTTATTTATCCTCAGCCATTTATTCTTCCCGTTCCTATTATGTCGGCCAAAATTGATGAAACTATAACTTTTGAATGTGAAACGGATAATTATCATACTTTTTGTCCTATTAGTTGTGTATCTTGGTTGTATCAAAATATTGAAGACAATTTCTTTTTGGTAGTGGACACAAAAACATGTGGTTATTTTCTCCAAAATGCACTTGGAGTTATGATTTTTGTAGAACCTCGTTATGCAATGGCGGAATTAGAAGAAGGAGATATCTCGGCCCATTTGAACGATTATGAGGAATTGAAAACACTTTGTATTCGGATAAGAAAAGATAGAGACCCCAGCGTCATCATATGGATAGGCACTTGTACTACAGAAATAATCAAAATGGATTTGGAAGGTATGAAATTGGAATACCAATTCTAGTGGCAAGAGCAAATGGATTGGATTATGCTTTTACTCAGGGGGAAGATATTGTGTTAGCTGTAATGGAACGTCGTTGTCCAGAACAAGAATTCCCCATTGGTGAATCAAAAGAAACTATAACAAAAACAAAATTATTCCCTTTTCCTCTTCTGAAGGAAAAGGAATTGGTGGAATATGCAAATCATCCTCCCTTAGTTATTTTTGGGTCTTTACCCTCGAATTTGGTCTCTCAACTTGATACAAAATTAAGACGCCAATTCATCAAGGTATTAGGTTGGTTGCCCACTCAGAGATATGTCGATATTCCATCACTGGGTGATGGAGTTTATGTTTGTGGTGTTAACCCCTTTCTGGGTCGTATAGCAACAACTTTGATAAGACAAAAAAAATGTGAATTAATCGTAGCTCCTTTTCCTATTGGTCCGAATGGAACACGTTCTTGGATCGAAAGGATTTGTCATGTATTTGGTATTGAGACCCAAAGTCTGGAGGAAAGAGAGGAATGGATATGGGAGAGTTTAAAAGATTATCTTGATTTGGTACGTGGAAAATCCTTCTTTTTCATGGGAGATAATTTGCTAGAAATATCTCTAGCAAGATTCTTAATCAGATCTGGTATGATCATTTATGAAATTGGTATTCCATATATGGATAAACGGTATCAAGCTGCGGAATTAGCACTTTTAAAAGATACATGTATAAAAATGTGTATACCAATACCACGAATTGTGGAGAAACCAGACAATTCGAATCATATACGACGTATGCACGAGCTACAACCCAACTTATCCATCACCGGAATGGCTCATGCTAACCCGTTAGGGGTGAGAGGAATTGATACTAAATGGTCAGTTGAATTTACTTTTGCCCAGATTCATGGATTTTCCAATGCAAGAGATGTACTTGAATTGGCTACCCTCCCTCTACGACATAACGAAAATTTAGATAACTTGGATAGGACCACCCTGGTCAGAAAGAACAACGAGTTCTATACTAGTACTCCTACTCCTAGATAAGCTAACAGAGAATATATTTATTAATAGCATATGCATATATCCAGATGTTATGTTATAATATATATTATAAATCTTCTATATGTTAGATATTGGAATATATTATGTTAAATCGAATTTATGGATGTATAAAATGATGACTATTCCTATCTATATCTCCCATATATATATGGGGGATACCAGATCTATTAATTCTATTCTTGTTTCTCATTCTTAATTTTCAATCAACAAGGAGTTTCGATATGATAAGAGTACTTGGTCTACTATGGGATCCATTATCATCATGGGTAGAAGTCTCAGGTCTGATCATTTTATTTGGGCTATATTATGGATTTCTCTCTACATTGCCTTTTGGTCCCTCTAAAATCTATTCCATGAGATCTTTCTTTTTGGGAGAACCTGTCTATGGTATTATAGCTATAAGTGGTTCTATTACAGGACAATTAATAGTCTTTTTGTCCATGTACTATCCGCCCATCTATGCAGCATTGTGGAAACCTCACGCAATATCTTTATTAGTCGTACCATATATGTTCTTTCGTTTTAATCGAATTAACAAAGAACCTTCAAGTTATGAATCTCCGCACCCCATGAATTCGATCAACAATCCAAAAATTCTAAGTCTATTTATGGGTGGTCTAATGCTTCAATTGTTTAATCCCATTCTTTTAGCAAATCTCGTATTAACAAGACTAGTGAACCTCTTTCTTTTTCGTTACAGCAATAATATATCATTTATTATAAGTGGTTTTTGCGGTTGGTTGGGTGGTCATATTCTATTCATCATTTTGACAAAATTTGTCTCTTTCTGTATAGAACATAATTCACCTATTGATTATACTAGATTAAGATGTTATATCCATCGGACCTTTAGTCTACTTCTTCTTTCTTATTGTTCATTCTATTTAGGTAGGGCCCCATTACTTTTTCTTAAAAGAAAAAATGATGACATCGGTGACAAAGATGACGTCTATGTGGTTATGGATAGAGATGAAGATGACCGCTCTGTTACTATGGCTAGAGATGAAGATGACCGCTCTATGGTTATGACTAGAGATGAAGATGGCAGCTTTGTGGCTATGGTTAGAGATGAAGATGACCGCTCTGTGGCTATGGCTAGAGATGAATATGTGGCTATGGCTATATATGAAGATGAAAATGAAAGCTCTGCGGCTATGGCTATAAATGAAGATGAAAATGACAGCTTTGTGGCTATAGATGAAGATGAAGATGATCGCTTTGTGGCTATGGATATAGATGAAGATGGCCGCTTTGTGGCTATGGCTATAGATCCGAAAAAATTGAAAGGACTTCCAAAAGAAGAACCATTATCATGGTTCAAGCAACCATGACCCATTATGTTCTTTGATCATAATAGAGATTATCGTCCGATACGATATATCGGGAATAGCCCATTTACTCGCCTAGGTCCTGTGAGGACCGAAGCCTCTCAATATTTTTTTGGCACATATTCGAGTGATGGAAAACAAATAATCTCTTTTACATTTTTACTTAGTGTATTGGTCCTTGGGGAAAAGCTCGGAAAATATAGAGATATTTTAGATACTTCTTGCTCATCTGAGGATCCTTATCATAGATGGATCCATACCATGAAAATAAGAAGAGATTTTTTAGGGAATGAATTTTCGGATCGAGTGAAAGATCTAAGCAATGGATCTCTTGTTGAAAATGTTATCGAAAGGAGAGTGGAATTCTCCAATTCTCAGGGAGATTCTTTTATTGAAATGTATGATCCATTCCTTAATGGGGCATTCTGTAGAACAATAAACCAACTCGAGTCCCCCCGAATGTTGTACGATTCGATCATTTCGAATCTTTCGTATTTTGTAGAGGTATCTATGAAAGATTGTAAAGAGGGATACCAAAATGATCAATTTGGGTATGGGTACCATATATCTCATCATTGGCAGGAATTGGAACACGAAAGCTTTCGACTACCCTGGGAACCCTTACCTACAAATACTGTTCGTTCACTTTTTCCGATCACTAAATCATTGAAAAGAGGAAAAGTTGAACCTATTTCAAAACGTCTCTATCTATTAGCAGAATGAATAATTGCAAATCAAGCAAGGAAGAAGATATTTGAAGAGTCTTTGTCAAATATAGATTCTTCTTTTGGTAACTTGATCTATCCAAAAGATTTGTTGGAAATGACTTCTGATCAGATCCAAGAGATCTATGCAAAAGATGATGATACGTTGATACATTTTCTATGGTTGGAAATAGCCTTTCGAGTAGCCTATATTGATATCGTACCGAAAATAGCTTCATGTAATGAACGGATCTACAAAAACTATTCGGTGAATATTTACAGCCAAATCGACGGTATAAACGTTTCACCCACAGGTACCATAAAATGGGAATTGATTCTTAATCTTTTTACTACGAATACGGAACAAAAGGTTACTTCAGAACAAATTTTTCTTTTCGAGTCTTTGGCGCAACATGAGTGGACAATACTACGTAATTTTCGTGGGAATGTATCTACGGATGATTCAATGCAAACGAAAGATTTTCTTACCCTTTACAGGGAAAAACTATTGAATGAACCTCTCCAAATGAAAGAGATTCAGAAACATGTGCCTCGATGGTCATCTAATGTTACGATGGATGAATTTGATGATGTAGACACAACTCCAATCACAATGAATAGCATTCATGCAAGAAAGGTCAGAAGTACACTGACTTTTGATATTGGGGACAGAGAAATAGTTATGAAACGTTATTTGTCGAATCATATTATCGTCGGAACTTAATCAAAGGATCCATACGTGCTCAAAGACGAAAAATTATGATATGGAAGAGGATGCAACCGAATGTACATTCCTTTTCCTTTTTGGTAAGAAAGGAAATACCCACTTATCCTAAAGATCATTACGACATGTACGATTTTGATAGAGTGAATATGGAACGAATCCCTAAAGAAATTAGGGAGAAAATCCAAAGATACGAAGAATCAGAGCCGGCCCCCCACAGTTCGACACTCGATGAGTCCTTATGTACAATGTGGCCGGAATTGAACTATTTAAGAGGTTTATTTTTAGTGGCTCAATCAAATCTTAGAAAAAGTATAATATTACCATCATTTATAATAGCCAAAAATATTGGTCGTATATTATTATTTCAAGGCTCCGAATTTCCAAAAGATTGGGAACGAATGAGAAGAGAAGTGCATATCAAATGCGCTCCTGATGGTACCGAATATTCTAAAATAGAATTCCCAGACAAATGGAAAAGAAATGGTATGTAGATAAAGCTTCTATTTCCTTTTCGTTTGAAGCCTTGGCATAGCCCCAAACTCCAATTCAAGAAAAAATTGTGTTGGAGCTATTTAACGACCCTTGGATTTGAAACTAACATAACTTTTGGTGATCCAATCCCATAGCTAGGACCTTTTTCGGAATTTTTTCAACCTATCTTCAAAGAATTGATCTTCAAAAAATTGAAGAGAGGGTGGATCATCTTTCAAAAATTGAGAAAAGGATTGATTCTTTTAAAAAAATTGAAGAGATGATTGATGGGATCTACAGGAATAATACGTGTTCCACGAGTTAGATATATAGACAACAGTGAACTGAATGACCGGATACAAAATCAATTACTGAGTGAGACTAACCCTACGGATAGTGCAAATGATTCATCAGAAGTGAATGATCCATTTGGATATGAAACCAGAACAATTAATGTGAAAGATCCAGATGATTGGATGACCACAATGAAGGAGCGGATCAAATCTATCGCGATCATAAATAGTGCTCCTATAACTGGAAAGTCTCTGGTGGATTCAGAGAGTAATAATGGATCGAAGGGGAGTTTGGGATCAACATTCAAAAAATGATTGGTTCAGATTCAGCGAATACCTGGTCGATTTCGAAAGAAAAGTGTCCAATTAATCTGAAAAAGGTTCTATTCAATGAAATTAATGAAACTTTTTCTCAAAAGAATGGACCGATATCTTTTACCAAGTTTTATTCATTTCCTCGAATCAAATACCAAATTTTGGATTCAATCCGCTTGGATCCGATCCACGGAGAATATAGCAACAATTTACGGACAAATATTCATTATTAATAATGATATTTCAAGAATAAATAGAGGTAAAATTACCAACTACTATTTGATCAATGAAAAAAATACAAGATTTTGAAATTCATCCTGATCGAAACATGTTCTCAATGTCCCAAGCATATGTATTTCACAAGATATGGCAGATAAGGGCAATGAATAGGTCCTATTCAAAGTATTTATTCAAATCCCAAGCCCAAACATCATATCCCTTGATCCAGAAGAAGATCCAAGAATTATTAGATATACAAAGAATATTGGATCACGAGAAACCACAAGATCTGAAGGAGAATGACTGGAAACAATGGTTGAGATGTTTTGACCGACACAACATATCCCCAAAGATATGGTCTAGGATAAACCCACAGAACTGGAGAAATGGAGTAAGTAAGCAATGTACATGCTATGAAGAACAATTCATTCCCTATGAACAACAAAAAGATTCTATATTTGCAGCTGTGATGGAACCTTATTTGGGACTACTTCGGAAAATGAACAAACGTTACAGATACGATCTCTTATCATATAGTTATCTCAATTCTACAAAAGATTTGGATATTCTCAATTCTACAAAAGATTTTGATATTCTCAATTTGACAAAGGATTCGGATATTCTCGATTCTACAAAAGATTTGGATATTCTCGATTCTACAAAAGATTCGGATATTCTTGATTCTACAAAAGATTCAGATATTCTTGATTCTACAAAAGATTTGGATATTCTCGATTCTACAAAAGATTCAGATATTCTCGATTCTACAAAAGATTCAGATATTTATAGGCCACCAGTACAACCTTATATACCAGATGATCACGATATCACCGATCGTGAAGGAATTCTTAAATAAAAGTTTATTCGTGATATTATCGAGAAGGATTGGAAGGGTACCAATTTCAATATCATGAATGGTCCTCATTCTACTATTGAAATTTGCGATGCTATACGTTCTTGTACTTACGATCATACAACAATGATTGACAGGCAGAAGACTGATCTTCTTACGAATAAACAGAGGATTGATGAGTCGCGAAGAGACAATGTTGGCATTATTGATTCTCCAGAAATCGAGAAGAGAGGATCCGTATTAGATTTAAAATTATGGTTACTCCCAGACCTTTTGGGAATCAAAAATATATATGACACTGAATCGAAGTACGTACCAAAAAAATCGTTTTTACGAGAAGAACGAGACCAGAAAAAGATAGAGGAAGAAGAAGAACGGAAAGAAACAATAGAACAAGGAATATGTGTTAGATCACATGGTCAGAAAAAAAAAGAAAAGGAAAAGAGCATAATCATAACGATAAAGCCGGTAAAGTAGAAGCTCAAAAAACTGGTAAAGTAGAAGATCAAAAAACTGATGAAGATCAACAAACTAATGAAAAGAAAAAAACTCATCAAGTTTTTGTTCAATACAAAGCGGTAGAAGGTATAGGGGAAGACATTATATTCATGTTGTCGGATGTTTGCAGGGTTATGTGCAGAATTAAGGATCTGACCCAATATCTTTGGACCAATATCCACCAGTATATTGATGCACGCAGATATTGAGTTTCTTTTGTTGCTTAAGGTTGTATTAAAAAGAGAATGTTGCTTCCATTGTTATTAGTTACATGGAGCGAATTGACCTTGGGTTGAGTGTGTTATTTCAAGTGATATTGCACAGAATTGTATTAGAGTAGAATTTGCACAAAGAAAATTTAGAGTAACATTGCTCAGTAGTGTGTTGGGGATGTTACAGTTTGGTTGAATTAAAGCTACAAAAGTTGGGGTTGCATGACATGGCTCAGCCTAGGGTGGTTGGGGATGTTACATTATGGTATCAGAGCAATATCGAAGTGTCGTATGGAGTAGCATGGCCCATCTTGGATGGTTGGGGATGTTATAAATCGGTATCAGATCATGTGTAAGGTGGTAACGGGACTCAATGGGAGACTGGGTACGTTGCATTATGGTATAAGAGATATTGGTTCAACACTTGATCGGTATGGGATAGAGACTAGTATGAATAGAGGTGTGAGTTAAGAATTGGTATTACGCAATGCAGAGTTTAGTTTGTGTGGGAAAACATTGGTGCGCGATATAGAGTTGTGATGCACACAAGAATAGTGATGCACGGGTGTGCACACTAGAGTTTGGAATGATAAAATCATCCAAGAAATATGAGGGAAGGACTCTGAAAAAATGGTGCAACATTTCCATGTAGTCGTTGCATGAAATCATCTAACAAATCTTAATTGCCTGCACATTTTGCAAAATTTTTAGTGAATAGAGCAGGACAGAGTCAGTGCAGAAGGTTAAAAGCATGCAAGAGGCATGAAGGACTTACAATCTTGACAATGAATTCGAGGATTTGTATGTCAGTTTGGGTGTTGATGGTATAGAATCCAAGGAGGAGTGCATGAATTGGGTAGAAACCATAAAAGTACTACAGAAAGATGTTTTAAGTTATAAGGCTGATAACAAAATGCTTATGAGAGCCAAGGAGAAGTAAGATGAATTCAATGTCAAATTGATGTAGAGTCTGGACAGAATAGAAAATAAAATGGATAAGGAGACAAAGACGTGTAGATCAAAAAGTTGCAGGTCTCGTGATGAGAAAATAAGAGAAGAAAGAAGTGTCAATAAGAATTATTTTAGGAAAGCACACAGTATCTCAAGTCCATCTCATGTCATAAAGCATAAGAGAAGGATTGGGGTGGATGAACTACAGGGGGAAATGAACAAGATCAATCATCCTACCTTTGATGGTGAGCACAAAAAGGATGAAGATGCGAAGACCTAGTTGTTGGGTATGAGGAAGTACTTCTAGCTACATAATTATTTTGCACAAGAAGAAGCAAGAATTTTTATCTATCAGTTAAAGGGAAAGGAATCAATGTGGTGGGATCAGTATGTGCAAGTGCAACACATTGATGAGAAGAAAGTGACTTGGATAGAGTTCAAGAGGTATTTTCAAAAGAAACATTTAACCAAGTGGTACTATGATAGTAAAATGAAGGAGTTCTTCGAACTCAAGCTTGGGAGCATGACGATAGGCGACTACGAAAGAAGATTCTTATAGTTGTTGAAATATGTGTCTTTCATCAAGGATGAACAAGTGAAGATTCAGAGGTACTTGAGTGGGTTTCCCTCATTTATCAGTGACAAGATACAATATGATGACATGAAGACGTTGGAAGAAACCATAAGGCATGCTAAGTGTCTTTATGAGCAACAAAGGGGAAGGCCAACTTTCCAAAAGTCTCGGGAAGATAAGATGAAAAGCAAGATGGAATAGAGGAAGAAGGGATCTAAGCCACCGTTTTTTAGAAATATTGCACAGGGACAGACGACTCTCTAGGAGAAGAGAATGTCGAGAACAGTGGGACAAAATTCATGGAAACAACCTATGCAGTGTTGGGGTTGTGGCAAAAATCATATGCGCAGAGATTTACCTCAAAGAGGTGATAAAGCGAAGACTGTGCACAATGTACAATAAGTTGTGACAGTGGAGGACATGGGTAGAAATGTGCCAAGGATTTAAGCTGTGTTGGATAACAAACAGGTTGAGTTTCAGTCGCACATGATCGAGGTGGAAGGTAAGATTAACAGAAAACCTATTGTTATTTTAATTGATTCAGGAGCTAGTCATAGTTATCTAGATCCTAAGTTGGTGGAAATATTCCATCTGTCAATAAGCAATATTGGAAAACCTTGGTTGGTGCAATTAGGAACAGGAGAAAAAAGGAAAATCAATGAAATGGTTAAGGCATGTCCATTGGAGACAAATGGCCTATGCACAAAGGATGATTTGAATATTATACCTTTGCGTTTGTGTGATTGCCTCATTGGTATGGATTGGTTGGATGAGCATCATGTTGTCCTAGATTGTTACAATAAGGAATTTACTTGCCTATATGAGCAAGGCAATTTGAGATCAGTTCAAGGAATTACAAGGGATGTGACTATTAGAAAAGTTTTAGTTTTTCAGTTGAAGAAAATCTACAAGAAATGATGTCAAGTATTCGCAGCACACATGGAAGAGGCACCTAAGGATAAAGTACCAAGTGTGGAAGATTGTGCAGTGTTGAAAGAGTTTGAGGATGTCTTTAAAGATATACCGGGATTGCCTTCAAAAAGAGATATTGAATTCTCTATAAATATGATGCCGGGAGCAGCACCTGTGTCCAAGACTCCTTATAGGATGAGTACGCCAGAGCTGAAGGAGTTGCAGATGCAACTTGAAGAGATTCTGAAGAAGGGGTATATACACTCAAGTGTGTCGCCTTTGGGTGCACCAGTCTTGTTCATGAAGAAGAAAGATGGTATGTTGAGACTTAGTATCAACTTCAGGCAGTTGAACAAGGTAACAGTGAAGAACAAGTACACTTTGCCAAGGATAGATGACATGTTTGATCAGCTGAGGGGTGCACGGATATTTGGTAAGATAGATATCATATCTAGTTAACACCAAGTGCGAATAAAAGAGGAAGACATCAACAATATTTCCTTCAGAATAAGATATGGTCATTACGAGTTTACAGTAGTGCCATTTGGGTTATCAAATGCACCGATTGTATTCATGTGTTTAATGAATGGAGTTTTCAAAGAATACTTGAATAATTTCGTCATCGTTTTTTTGGATGACATTCTTATTTACTCAAAGTCTAAGGAAGAGCAAGAGCATCACTTGAGCATGGTGTTGCAGGTGTTGAGGGAGCATAAAATTATGCAAAGTTGAGAAAGTAGCAAGTGTTCATTTTATTAGTGAAAGATTCATTACTTAGGTCATATCATTTCAAAGGAAGGCATAGTTGTGGACCCAGCGAAGATAAAATCCATTGAGGAATGGAAAAAAACATAAAATGTCGTAGAAGTGAGATCCTTTATTGGAATAGCAGGGTACTACATGAGGTTTATTGAAGAATTATCACAGATTGTGCATCCAATCACACCCCTGCAGAAGAAAGGTGTGCGATTTGAATGGACTTCGGGTGGCGCAAGGAGTTTCAAGCATTTGAATAGTTTGTTAACAAGTGCACAATATTGAGAATTGTTGATCCTAATGCAAACTTCATTTTGTGCATGGATGCATGCAAGGAAGGACTTGGTGGAGTCCTAAATCAGAATGGATAGGTAGTATGCTACGAATCAAGGAAGTTGAAAGATCATGAAAGGCTCTATGCTACGCATGACTTGGAATTGGTAGTTATAGTGCATGCCTTGAATATGTGGCCACATTATCTCATGGGTAAAATATTTGAGCTGAGAATAGACCATTGTTTGGAAAACCAAGCTTAAATGCTAGACAAATCAGATGGTTAGAATTCCTCATTGAGTATGACTTCAACATAAATAATATCAGAGGAAAAGAAAACAAGGTGGTTGACACACTCAACAGGGGGATGCATGAGATGCATGCTATGGCCATTAGCATGTACCAGACAGATTTGTGCAACATAATTTTGGAAGTTGCCAAATCAAATATGTGTTATATGGATATAAGTGCAACTTTACATCAAGGTATGTCGCAGCAGAAGTTTGAAGTCTATGAGTTAAGAGAGGATGGAATCCTCATGTATAGACATTCTATGTGTCGAATGATCAAGGGTTGAAAAACATAATTTTTTCAGAGATGCATAAGGTTCCTTATGTGGGACATCTAGGTTATCATAAGACAATTGTCGTAATCAAGAAGCAATACTTTTGGCCAGGTATGAAAAAGGAAGTTGTTGATTTTATAGCTCGATGTCTTGAATATCAGAAGGTCAAGACTGAGCACAGACATCTAGCTGGTTTGTTGCAGCCTTTGCCTATTCCTGAGTGGAAGTGGGAAGTTGTGACCATGGACTTCATAACTAAGTTGCCTAAGACTATTAAGCAACATGATTCTATTATGGTAGTGGTGAACAAGCTTACTAAAGCTACCCATTTTATTCCAGTGAAGTTAGTGCACAAGGCAGTTGACGTTGTTGAGATATACATGCATGAAGTTAGTAAGTTGCATGGTATACCTAAGATGATTGTGTCTGATAGAGATTCCAAGTTCACTTCGAAATTTTGGAAAGGAGTATTTAAAGGATTTGGAACAAATCTGAATTTCATCACAGCATATCACCCCGAGTCAGATGGTCAAACCGAGAGGCTAAATCGAGTGATTGAAGATATGCTCAGGATGTATGTGATGGATAAACAAACAAAATGGGAAGACTACCTTCACTTGGTAGATTTTTCTTATAACAATGAGTATCAGGAATCTTTAAAGATGAGGACATTTGAAGCACTTTATGGTAGAAAGTGAAACACGCCAGTGAGTTGGGACAACCCAGCAAACCGCCCAGTAGTTGAGCCAGATCTACTCCAGGAAATGGAGGAGAAGATGGTATAGATAAGGTGGAATCTAAAGGCTGCCCAAGAGATGTAGAAAAACTGTGCAGATAAAGGCAGAACCCAAAGAGAGTTTAAAGTGGGTGATCACGTGTTTTTGAAAGTGAAGGTCAGGCACAATTCCCTAAAGTTGGGAAAGTGTTCTAAGTTAGTAGTGCGCTATTGTGGGCCATTCAGAATCCTTGAAAGGATTGGTCATGTTACTTATATGTTTGTGTTGCCTACGTCCTTGTGTATTCATAATGTTTTCCATGTGTCATTTCTTAAGAAATATGTACCTGATACTAATCATGTTATTGATTGGAATGTGATTCAGGTGGAGCCAAAAGGTAGATTTCAAGTGCGATCGGTTTTCATATTGGATCGGAAAATAAAGCAACTCCAGAATTGAGTCATGGAAATGGTAAAGTTCCAATGGACCTAGTACGATCCTGAGGATGTTATGCGAGGAGAGTTCTTTTTGGAGATTTTTGAAAAGTTGTGTGTACATGTATATATGATGCACTGAGGATAGTGCATAAATAAGGGGGAGGGGATTATAATGTCCCCGATCCGGGACCCTTTGTAATTGCACATATAGGCTGGTGAGACATTGGTACTAATGGTTTATGTAATGTATATATAGGTTGGTGAGCCATTGGTACCTAGTTTTGGCGTTGCACACATCTGAGTAAGTGCACAGAGAATTGTTATAAAGATAGGGTGCGCACATTTTGTGTGTTGTGCACACCTGGGTAAGTGTGCACATTGCACCATGTTGCACGCACTTGGTTAAGTGCGTGGTAATGACTTGGAAGTGTGCAGAGTTGAGTTATATGTATAACAATTTATGTATTGAGGTCGAAGAGCCTGTGTGATTATGAGGTTAGTGAGCCTGGACGCAAATAGGCCAGTGTGCCTATCCATGTAAATATAATCATGATTATTAATATAATATTACAATGTTGTGCACATACATACTTAGACGAAAATAGATGGGGGGGAAAATCCACTGAAAAGGGGAAAAGGGGGGGAGGGGGGTGAGTAGTAAGTCTTGGGGAATATTTTAATAATATTTCCAGAAAACTGTAATGTGGATATGTTTTTATCCTAAGTTCCCGAGGGTATGGAATGGGTAACCAAGTGGCTTAAAGATACTTCTAAAGGTGACAAGTTTCAAGTGGAAGGCATGTAATATATATCGTTGGCCCTAGTGCATTTTGGGAATTATTCATATGATTGTAGTATTATTGATGTTGTAGGCTATCGTGAGCAGAAGGGGGGCAGATTGTATGGTAAACTCATATTATTGTATCTTCATAGAGAAGCTTGTAAGGAGTTGTGGGTTGTAATCAGAGTTATTGTCGAGGAGATAGGTTGATAGACCGTGAGTAGTCTCTCTAGGTGAGAGACTGGCTATTGCGAAGAGGTTTTCAGACTCGTGAGCATACTCTCCAGATGAGAGTATTGATGAGAGTTGTTCCATGGTGCACTGAGCATTAGTTGCAGGGCTTGGAGACTTCTTGTCCAGCCTGTTGTTTGTAACCCTGGGAAGGGAAGAAGGGCAGGCAAAGGACTGGTGAGCAGAGAAGGGGCATGCTTCCTTGGGTGTGACAGGTGCATGGGGAATGAGGGACTGTGGGCTAGTTGCAACATCGGGCACCTAAGAATGAGCAATTCCATTGAGAATTAGACCTTAGCTTATCGCTAGGAAACCCTTTTTTCCCCAGTGGAGTTAATCCCTAGCTCGAGGGTGACTTGTTGCTGAAATCTTATGAGCAATAGTTTCTATGGATGGGAGGAACATTTGGATCAAGGTCGCAGTTGGTGACTTTCATAAAGGATAAGTGTTCTTAATGTACTTGTCTTGTTTACTGTGTGCTTGTTTATCTAAGTTTGACATGGGTTAATTCTTGTATGTTGTTGCATATAAGTATTTGTTGTTATTTTGTTTAATGTTGCTTTCTCATGTAAGTATGGTGCTTATGTCCTATATTTGTAGTTGTGCATGGATATGACAAATGTGGCTAGTCTTACTTGTTAAGTTAAACTTGTGATTTTGGGTTATGAGTCATCAAGAAGAGGATTGAGTGGTTGGGTGCACAGGATTGTAGCATGTGTGCATCAAGAGGTTGGAATTTGTATGTGCGTTCAAGGAATTAGACCCCGCGCATAATGAAAACAATATTTGGGCATGACACCTAGATGGATGTCTGTGTGGTTGTGTTGTGTGATGAGTATGCTAGTTTGCACATATATTGAGTTACTTCCACTACTTAAGGTTCTGCTCCACTTGCATAGCTAAGAGAAAGGAACGTAATTGGATTGATTTGGGTGATAAGCAATAAATTACAATGATAAAAGCAAGCATTAGTCTAAGAACCATAATTCTCAACAAAATGGACAAAAAAATCTACTCAAAAACAAACAAATATTAATAATTTATCTCATACTTTTAACAAAACTACCCGGATTGTTTATAACTCCTTTCAAACCCAATAACCCCGTCGTGAATTTCCTACATAGAAGGCATGCTAGAATTGAGACCGTTAAAACTTGAAAAACTTTGAGTCACCAAAGTATTGTAACTTGTCTCCTTTAAGCGTCTTTTCAAGAGCACCCAAACTAATGCTACCAACGGATTGTCCAATAATCCTCATTTTTTCCTTTCAACTCTTTAGAAGAATCATAATTAAATTAAGCATGGTTTCATAAGACATTGCAAAAGATGGAGTTGACATAGTGATGATGCAAAAGTTCAACATATATGAAAATCATATTTACAAATATTTGTCGTATGTCAGAAAACTCTAAGAAAAAGATGATAAATTATCACTGCAACTAAAGAAACCAACTTCTCAGTGTTATGATGCACATTCTACATTATCCATTCTTAAACATCTATTGAGTTTGACTAAGAAACAATCTATAAAGAATACTCGTAAGAACTCTATTTTTCCTACCACATTATGTGTGGCATTGTTGTTTTCTCAACGTCTGCATATTTTTTCATTAATACTAATTTATAACAACTGAGAAGATACACATAACCATTACAAACACCTTATAGTTGAATGTTTTCCAATGCATTTCACATGGGAGTCCCACAAAATGATAACTACCAGAATCAATGCCACCCCATATCCTTTAATGCAAAACTCTATTTCATCCGTACATTCAATAGTATGTGAACCTTGTACAAATATAGCATAAAAATTATTGTATGAGCTTGGTAAACTATTAATGTAACCATGAAATTGAGGGAGAAAAAAACTAATGTTGAGAGAAAAAAAATTGGGGATGTTGAACGAATGGATGACTCTTCCATTGCACATTAGATAAGAGTGTTGAAGGAGAAATCCAACTCAGAGATCTTTGGAACTGAATCCTCAGATGAAGAATTGATATTATTCTTCCCAAGAGTAGTTGCCTTCCACGTGTTATGCATGCAGTGACAAATATAATGAGGTGGAGCAACTAAATAATTTTATGAAACAAGAGCACATAAGGTTTATGCATCCATGATTTGGTAAACAAAGTGAGCATTTAATGTGTGTCTGCATTTTTAGTCCACACTTAATTGCAATGTCAAACTTCATTACCTTTATGTCAATGCTTCTACATATTTCATCTTATTAAAATCCAATGTTCATGCTTATTTTTTACATTATTATATGTGTCAAATAATTCTTTTTGTATATATAATCAAGTTGACAGTGGAGAAATTGGGGGAGCTCATCATCAAGTTGAATAGGAAAAGGGTTGAACTGCAGAAATCAGTGTGTGAGGTGGTCTGTCCCATAGGCTATTGTTGGCCTCGTGGACGTTAAAATCATTTTCTTTCTTTCTTTCTTTCTAATCCCCGAGTTATGGTGGTAACATTACACGTGCATCTTTTCGAAAGAAATGTGAGGACTTCTAAATCAGTGTGTTTTGAAAAAAAACATTTATGGAACATAAATCTAAATTTTTAATTGATACTGGAAAATTTTTAGGTAAAGCAATTTGAAATTAAATGTTGTCAAATCAAAAAGAGAATTTAATTAGTTTTTGAAATTGGATGCATTAATTATTAACAAGGAACTTGATTAATTTTTCAAATTGAATATGTGCATTGATAATCATTGGTTGAATAACAAGGTTGATGATTATGGTTTTATATTGTTAGGTTAATGAGGAGGCGACACATTATGAAGTAGACATATGGTTGACATACATGTAACAATGTGTCTATAGGAAGCTTGAGAAGCAAGTCCTAGGTAATATAATGGTTGATGAAATTGAATAAATAGGAATTTGAAGACACTGATATGTTGATTGTTATAGCAATAAAAAATTGACAAGCAAGACATGAAGGAAACATAACGAAGCTTCATGGTGTCAACAAATGGTTTTGAATTCAATGTTTTGTAGGCTAAAATTATCTAGAGAGTCTCTCCTAACAAATGTCATCCCATGATCTTAGGAGGAAATCATTTTCTAATTCTCCTACCCTTGCCAAAGACCCATTGCATAAACAACACGGATTGCCCATAAAACTAATCCTACACAAATTTCCCATAAAGTTACTCTCTCTAACTTCAACTAATATTCCATCACATAAAATGTTCAAGGCTGACAACCCTATACTCTACTGCCATGGGGATAACCAAAATAAAATAACAAAAAATAATGGAGAATAAATAATATTGACTAAGCTATGAACATTGATCGCCCAAATACTGAGACATGGAGGAAAGTTCCATGCTCATTCATCCAATAATAATGGATGATAGATGAGTTATCATAACAAAGAAAAAATGTGGCTACACAATTCTAAAATGCAACTATAGGTTGAACATTATGATCGAGGCATATATCAACTATAAACAACAACCATACATTGAACATCACAGTACAATGTAAGGTTTAATACTCACAAAGCCCACATTCTATGTGGATTATTCATGAATTTAAAATTATGTATTGTCCACGTGTACATCAATTAAGCCTAATGATTTTCCACATAAGGGTGAGGGAGATCACCAATATTATTGTGTGGGTTGTTAAGTGAGTAATTTTCATGGGGAATTTTCACCGAGACATTTTATGGAACATTTTCACTAAGCCATTTTTTATGAGTAAGGCATTTTCATGGGCCATTTTCACTGATTCATTTTCATGGGGCATTTTCAATGAACATTTTCATGCAACATATTCATAGAGGCATACATCTATAACCCTAATCTACAAGTTTGACCCAATTAGGTGCACAAGTTCCTTCTCCCACACTTGTTTATAATGTATTTCCTATGTATTCCTCTATTCCAATATGAACAAGTCACCACACTACCAAAACCTATCAAGGGGAGACCTAGCAAAGTAACCCTATATAATATTTGTGAATATAGAGAATCATTATAGAAATGCATAGAAGAGAGAGAAGCCAAACTTAGAGGTAATTGATATGACCCCAAGGGGGGCATATATATGGTTAAATGTATATGATATGATCCCAAGGGGGAGAATATATGGGATTAAATGTATATGTAATAGGGTCGGCCTAATAATAAAGAGGCCACATGTGTAATGTGTGAATAGGTATATATAGAGATCATGTAGTTATTATTGAAGACATGTGAATTGTGATGTATAAATTGTTATAGCAAGATTTGCCTCACCCTATGCAAACTTGCACAGAGGGCCTTTTTCCATTTCCCTATGAAGACTTGAAGTCCCTTTTTGCAATTCCCAGAGCTAAAAAATATATTTTCCCACATATACACGCCCTAACAACTATACAGCATGTGTATACGTAGGTTGCACCATTACAGCCTGCATACATCGGGTTTTGTGCTCAAAATTAAAAAATGGCATCGGGTTTCCATGTCACGTCATGGGATCCATGATCATTGACCTTCCATATACTAGAAGCGTTCCAACTCAACCCTTCAATTCCATTTGAAGGCTATAAATGGGTCATATCCAAGGTGTGGAAAGAGATAAATAATTCAACTTTGAGAGCAAAGTTACTCTGGAGAAATTATTCATTTCATATTGAGTCTGCATCCCTTTTCCCTTTTAAGTCTGAACACATTGTTCATCCCCCAAGCTCTTCCCTATTTGATGGAGAACCTCATTATCTCTCTTATATGAGGTTGCCTTTGGTGGAGGATTGAAGTGGTGGAGACCCAGCTGGAAGGGACTTAGTTTCTCAGTTCCAAACGTGTCGACACGGACATTTGTCACTTATACACTTATGTTGATTACATTTTAATATAAATACTCTTTTCTCGTCCAATTAATTTCTTGCAAATATTTGAATTTTTATTCCATGGGCATATTTGTTATTAATATTGATGAATTATGCTATTGAATGTGCTAAATTCATATAGTATCACCATATGCTTGCGTATCTTGGTTGTTGAGGACAAGTTGTTGGTGTATTTCTTTGAGTCAAGTGCTCAACGGTGGACTTCATCAAACGTCTAGATGAGGTAGGCTCTTTATCTTGTCTTGTTAGCATATTTGTTTATATAGAATACTTGAGATTAGAGTTGATTTCTACAGTCATTTCCGTCTGTTGTGGTTTACCACATGCCATAGAGTGATTTTCCTCGTAACAGAATTGGCGACCATACTGGGGATTGAATCTTCTTTTTGAGGTTTGGAGTGTTTTTATCCTTTGATTTCTCTCGTTTATATCGAGTTTCTTGTTGTCTGATTTCTTGACAACCTTTGTTCATTTTGAGTCTGGTTTTCTTGGCCTTATCCTTAACCTGGCAGTGTTTCAATACATATACATGTTTTTTTTCCTGACAGACGCATACATACGCAAGTTGTCATTCTGTAGAAAGCGTATATACATGGTTTTCTCCTAAACAGTTGCGTACATCATCCTTGTTTGCTTGATTGTTGAGTTTGATGTTTGTTGGGTAAGTTTTGATGGTTGATGATTCTTATTAGCTTTTTGTTATGATTGTTAAGTGACGACAGAGTGATAGGGAACCTTTCTTTGGTTGAATTTTCGAGCGGTGTTTCCTTCTCATCATCCTCTTCATTGATTTTCCTTGCATCTTGGGTTGGGTGTTTGCTTCTTGATATTCTACTTGGTTTGTCAATTTTTACATACAGTAGGGTATTTATATCAAGTTGTTGTTCAGTCCTTGAATTTTCATTATTTTATATTGAAAATATAAAAATATACATTTTTCATTGTTGGTATTTGATCTTTTGGATTCTTATCATTGATCTTAGTACATGTATAGAAAGATTGCATCTTATTTGGAATTGCAGAATTAAATTGGAAATTGCATGTTTGAAAAGCTCATCATTTATTGGGAATTGAAGTTAGGACTTTGCATTTTATTCATATTCATTTATTTTACTTACTGAGTCATAACATCATCAATTTAACCTCCACACCTTTTTAAGTAAACAAGGCCACTAAATGTAACGCTAATAAATTTAAAATTGATTAGAAACGATTTATTTGTTAGGGTGCACAAACTAGCTTAGGATTTAGAGCCTTGGAATAGGATTTTGTGAGTAAACTTCTCCAAGGCTATTGAATTCAACATATGTGTCTGACTAAGGGAGTGGTGAAATCCATTGTATAATTGGTGACGTCAGGAGGCTCCGCTTACACCGGAGTTAAGTACAAGGTCATGTGAAGTTGGTTGAGGGGATATCCCCCCAATACCTTCTTAGCGCCAGAGATATTTCTGGGGATCTATTCATATATGGGGGTCTTGATAGTACCTTTACCTCTGTGAGAGGCAGTGCTTTCGATATTTCGGGCTTTGCTACCCTGCCCATACAGTAGACTTGACTTATGATTGTTAGTCTGTGCATCAGTTATATCGTGGTGGATTAGTTGCTTGACATAGGTACCACATAAGTTACTTGCAGGGGTTATTCTGCAGGTACCCTGGGTCAGATAAGGGTTGGACAACACACATCCTTTATGGAGGATTAACTCTCCAGGGGGATCTGACTGACTAGTTGTTAAGTCCACGAGGGCTCTTATAACTGATTCAGATACCTTCGATCTTTTGCAGGGATTCTCAGGCCCCTCTTGGATGGGGCATACCTACTTTAGGGAGGGAGGCCCCTTTCAACCACTTTATCATGTTTGTGTGCATATTGGCCTTTTATTAATTTTGGTGTGCTCTTTGATTATTAGTTGGAATTAGGATTCATTTTTATATCTCAAGTATTGAGTCATCGTGGAGCCAGACCAGTTTCCCCGCAGGTCTCGCCATTTGTTAAGATTACCACCGCATCTTGAGTCTTTTCCTTCTAAAAGGAATAAATTTATCAAATGTGGTACACACACCTCCACCTACCAGAATTGTGATCATACAAGGATGAGTACTGAATCAAGTCAGAAAGATACTAGGAGTCCTTCGACTCCCATTCCTACTGTAGATAATAGTATCCCTTCAACACCTTCAACCACAGCGGTTGTTGTGCCGACGGTTCCCATCATCACTCTTATCCATCTTGTGGTTGCTACTCAACCCATTGTGATGAACCTTTTTGGGTTTATTTTTTGTACACATGGATACAATACTTAGTCCATCCTTGCAGACTCTAGCCCTTTTTCTTATGGTATGCTGAATTTCACATCACAATTTTCATCCTCCATTCCAGCGTCTAACCCGAATACTAGTATTGGCTTGGGGGGATTGCTCATCCGCATATTCCTGTCTCATTTGGTGATGTTGATATCCCTCAAATGATTCTTGTGGTTGGAAGCCTACCTCATTTTCACCCTGGGTCTAATCATGGTCTTAATACTCCTGGATGGAGTGGTCAACTTGGCAGACCAGTTGTTTCTTATGTTCCATCCTTTACACCTACCTCCTCCACACCGATTCCGATCAACACATTTGGCTTGACGAATACACCTCTATCCTCCAGATTCACACCCAGAGGAGGTCGGTTTCACACCTTGGGAAACCCCCAACCTAGAGCTACTCTGGTTGGGGGAAATCTTTACAACCCTCATCATAACATTCCTACTGGAATGGTACCCAACCAACCCCTTATGAATCAGTTTGGAGGAGGGTTTTACAATCTTGGGCAGGGCCATGGTGCATACCAGAACCATGGATGGGTTGTGATTCCCTAGCAATAATCTTTCCTGGGAGCTTGGGGCCAGATGTCGCAACCCCGTCTCCCTTTTTTGGCCACACTCAATCTTCTAGAATTGTCTATATTAATGAATTATTCTATGCATCATGGACCCCCGTCCCCACCAAGCTTCCTTCGAATATTTTGAAATTCAAAGGCAAGACTAGTGAGGATCCTGGTGATCACGTCACTACTTTCCATCTTTGGTGCTCTTCTAATTCCCTTAACGATGATTCTATTCATTTAAGATTGTTTCAACGCACCCTCACAGGGGTTGCAGCGAAACGGTATATAGAGATACCTAGGGGGATGTACAGAACTTTTAATCAGATGGTTTTGGTCTTCCTCAACCACTTCCAATTGCCAGTTCATTATGATGTTGGCATAGAAATTTTGTCGACCTTCCGCTAGGACAAAGCCACCCATATATAGGATCAAATCCAAGAGTGGCGTAGACAGAAGAGGTTGATCAAGGCTTATATACCTCCAGAGTTAATTTTAGGATGGTTCCTTAAGTCCTTACAGCCTTATATTTCGAAGGATGTTTCCACATCCAAAGTTACTTCTGAGGAAGAAGCGAATTTTAAAGCCCATCAGTTAGATCTTATATATGCTCAGTCTGGGATGTTATACGAAATTCTTTCGGGCACACTGACGTCAAGTTACGACCCTAGACAAAAGCTCGGACCTCATGCCGATGGTATTGTATATTCCGCAAATGTGAAATCCATAGACTTAGTGACAAGTCAATTGAAAGTGTTTTCTCTAAACTAGTATGTAAGAGGGAAATCTTCTTTTGTTTCCTCCACTCCCAATCAGTTGGTAGGTGTACATTCTATGCAGTCGTCGACCAACCCAAATGGTAACCAACAACCAGAAGGGAATAAAAAGAAAGGGTGAGTTAACAACCGCAAGGGTGGGAATAATAATAATAAGAAACCCAAGGACACAAATAATAATGAGAAGTTGAGTAATAATTTTGGTGAGGGAAAGAAAGAATGATGAAAGGTGAAGTTTCCCTACAAGCTTTGTACAGACGATCACCTTACCCACTTGTGCCCTAAACTTGTTGACGCTATGAGGCTTTTATCTCTACCGTCTGTTGTGTTGACTAATCCTTTTCCACATAATTAGCACATGGCCTCGAGCTCCTCGAATGCCGAAAATGCGGCGAGTGGAAGTGAAAACCCACCAGCGCAAGATGATGATCGTCTATGCATTAATATGGTTAAGTCTCAGGTTAATGTAGCCACTCGTTCTCGTGATTACAGTTCTTCACAGACTGTACCTGGTCTAGAGACTCCCCCTCCGCCGGAGACGCCTTTACAGATCGAAAAACCAAAGCCTCTGCCTCATATTCTAAAAGGAGTACTCAAGTGCTCTACTCACAACCCTAATGCTAGAGCTGCCCAGAATTACTCTATTGTTGAGGATCTGGGTATTTGGAGGAGGTTCTCCTATTCTTTGAGGAGTTATTGTGTAAATCATCTCTTTTATCTGTACTAGAGTTGTGCTCCATGCTCACATTGGTGTACATGGTGTGTACTTCTCATTTACTATGACATTTTAAACATTTTGAACATAACATTTGGTATCATAACATCGATCCTAGAGTTTTGTTACTTCAAGCAAGTCATCTTGGAATTTTCACTATAATTTATTTTCTACGAAGTTTCAGACTATGAAATTTTCATAATAACGAGCATACATAGCGAAGTATGCTTGGTAAAAGTTTTAGGTTCTAGGTCATTTTACAAGAAGGTTGAGGAATCCTTAAATAATGTTGAAGTAAAATCATAAATGCAATCCAGAATTGAAGAAGGACGTCAAAATTTGATAGATTGGGTCACATCGCAGCTTCAAAAGAAGAAGGAAGACAAGATTCAAGAAGGTCACCAGAAGATTATTGAAGAATTTCAACTCCAACTAGAGGATGTACATGTTAAATATAATGGTATTATCTCCAAGGCTAGAGTAATCAAAGACCAAACAAAGACGATAGAAGATTACATTGTCTCTGAAAATAAAATAGATCAAATGGGTGTGTCGAGTAAAGGAAACCATCAAATGTGAAACCATATTGACACCCTCATTACCAAGAGAGATGTCAAGGAAGACAAGAAGATCAATATCAACATCATCAAGGAAAAAGATGGAATACTCATCAATATTCATGGAACAGGGCATCACAAAACAACTCTTCAATAAGTTATTATCATAGACCAACAAATTGGAGAAGTTAAAACAACAATACATGGACTTAGAGGAAAGAAAATTATGCAACAACTAGCCATCAAGTATTAAGACCAAAAAGAATCGATTTCAAATGGATGGATCATCATCAATGGAAAGAAGAAAGCATGAACATAAGAAAATCATATTACTTGGTTTCATCACATGTGAAGCCTTTAACTGCAAATCTTTGAGGACAAAGATTTTTGAAGGAGGGTACTATGATATGACCCTAAGGGGGGGAATGTATGGGGTTAAATGTACATGTAATGTGTAAATTTATACGTAATTGGGTCAGCCTAATAATAAATGGGCCACATGTGCAATGTGTGAATATGTATATATAGATACCATGTAGTCATTATTGAAGACATGTGAAGTGTGATGTATGAATGTATTTGGGTATTTGGAGGAGGTTCTCCTATTCTTTAAGGAGTTATTGTGTAACTCATCTCTTTTATTTATATTGGGGTTGTGCTTCATGCTCACATTAGTGTACATGGTGTGTACATCTCGTTTATTATGACATTTTAATCATTTGAAACATAACATGTATGCTTGATAATAAGTTCAAATCCTCTGAAGACAAGATTTATAAATATATAGACAATAAAATATTAGGTTGGAGACTAAGTTGTAGAAAATGGAGATTAGATTACAAGAAATGGAAAAGAAAATTCAATAAAATGAATGATCAACCCAAGAAGGAGAGGTCAATAATCTAGAAAATATTAATCTTAGGAACAAGATTAAAGAGCTAGAAGAAAAGCTAAATAATAATTTGGCCCTAGATAGTTTGGAAGGTGAATTGGATATTGAACCCATAAAAAATTAAATGAATAAGATTATAGAGTTAGACCATGAGTGTAACAAAAGAGCCTTGAAACAAATAAGTTTTGGTTTAAAAGAGAAGAAAGATGAGGACATGCTAGCACTAGCCAAGGAAGAACTACAAAATAAATTACAAATTGAAAAAACTTGTCTCATAGAAGCAAAGAGGTTGGGAAAAATACTTGAGCATAAAGATAGGTTAATTTGTGTTCCAGTAAGTTCTAATGACCATAAATATGGCATACTCAGTAAAACATTGA
>ML847415.1:85406-102674 GCA_009831015.1 Picea engelmannii | reverse complement strand
CACCTCAATCGGTCAAAAAATGAAGAAGATAGCCTCCTTGAAGTCTCCCTCTTCAACTTTGTTGTCTCTGGTTCTACAATTCGTACCCCCTCCTTCAGCAAACCTGGCTCACACGCTCTTTTAAGTGGAAAAACTTAGTCCCGTACGCAACCGCACATCGGTACAAACCGTAGGACGGTTAGGATGCCTCTAGCCCCTAACCGCCTCGGCACTTGGGCGCATGACGATAGGACCAAAAGCTGGGCAGAAAAGTGGTTAATCCATTTGAAAACCGTGGAAACCACCACAACCAATACCCGCGCGCATTTTCACGGTCCACACAATAGTTGTGGGTTAATTAAATATGGTTATGTGCACACACATAGTTCATGGGCTATATTCAAACCCGCGCGCAATATTACAATACGAATTAACATATGAGCGACGGTCATATATATGTTACAAAGAACCGTGGGTCGGGGCTAAGCCCCGGCCCGACCCCCCCTGCCAATACAACACAAATACAACTTAAATATAATTTTTCCCGCCTTCCTAACAAGGGACAAGTGGTGGTAAGTTGGCTAGAAGAGTTTCATGAGAGCTTTATATAGTGGGGGAGGTCCGGGGGTCGAACCTCGCGGACTCCCCATATCATTTTATATATATACAACCATATAAACCAGCCATATAGTGACACATGGCGCCAATGGGTTCGGCCACGTGTCCACACATTATTGGCTACAAATGACACGTGACATCACCCGATTGGACAACCACCAACCAATAAAAATGTTACACATCATCCAATTTCCATGTCATCATGATGGTACAGCCCTACCACATCACCATACGGATTGTACGGACAGGTACAGTCAGCGTCCAAAATTTTGCCTATTTGACTTGGCGGACAGATCGCAATAACTCCTTCATACGAACTCTGTTTGTGAAAGTAAATATACCACCGGAATCAGGAAGATGAGACGGACGCAATGGCACTGTTTTCATCACATTCTGAGCACTTTGAAAATTGAGCAAAATTTGATCCCCTGATCAAACAATTAAGCTGGAAGCACAACAATAGGATGGCATATCAACACAACACTACTCCCCCTATCGAGGGAGGTCCTTTCAGAATATATCGAGGTTATCTCAAAATTAATCAAACTTTACATGAGATAGAGGCTTGTTCAACACAACGACAACATGTTCATTTGTGCTAACATATTGGATCTTTGTGGCTCGTCTCTGCACCATGTCATGGATGTAATGGTATCAGATCTCTATGTGTTTTGACTTGTCATGAAATACATGATTCTATGTCATCTTTATGTATCTCTGGTTATCACATAGGATCGTGGTTTCTTCCATCTCTAGGTCAAATAGACCAGTCAACAACTTACGAAGCCATATGGCTTCACAACTGGCAGAACACGCGACAATGTATTCTACTTTTGCTGTACAAAGAGAAATGCTTGATTGCTTCTTACTCTGCCATGAGATCATGGATGATCCCAAACTGAAACAACATCCTGAAGTGCTCTTCCTGTCAGAGACACTTCCAACCCAATCTAAATCAGTGTACCCACTCAGTGTGAAATTATGATCTCCATCATTAATTGAGACCACAATCTAATGTATCCTTAAGGTACCTCATCACATGTTTTGCAACAACTAGGTGAACATGCCTAGGTTCTACGAGAAACTGACTCAAATTGTTCACGAAAAAACATATATTTGGTCTGGTGTTCGTCAGACACATCAATGATCCAATGATCTATCTATACAAAGCGACATCAATTAATTTTGACGAAGTGTAGACCAGAAGATTTAGCTTCATTTCCATGGGTGTATTCATGGACTTGCACTCCAACATATCAAATCTCTTTAGGATTTCAACTTCATACTTCCCTTGGTTAAGGAAGATTCTCTCTGGTCTCTGCCATACGTCAAGACCTAAGAAATAATGCATTAGACCAAGGTATTTCATCTCAAATTCTGAAGCAAGCTTCTTCTTACATTTGGTGATGAGATTTTCTTCTCCAGTTAAGAGTAAGTCATTCACATACAACAGTAATATCACCGACTCATCATTCATAACCTTGAGGTAGAGGTTAGAATCAAATTTACTCTTGGTAAAGCCCAAGCTCATTAGAAAACTGTCTATCCTCTGCAATATCAAGCTCTAGGAGCTTGCTTCAACACATACAGATCCTTCCTCAACTGGAAGACATGAGTCTTTCTATCTTCAATATTTAGATCAATTTTTTTCATTACATTGTACCAATTTGGTACATTTGCTCAGTTGCAACTCAATCTGCACAATCATGTGCTCCCTCTATGTGCTTTCTACAAAGCACTTATCTATCTCACTGTTTGGGAGTATGTCCTCTACTCTCTCTACAAATGTTCCTTCTAGAACTGGGACTCTGCACCTACACCTGCTCTATGACTGAGAATGATTACTTCATCCTCACCGTGGCTGCTAAAATCTGAGAGTAACTCCTCTTCTTCTATAATGGAAACAACTTCATCTAAAACTGAGGGCGGCTCAATAAATGATACTAAAGATAGCTCTTCTACTTTCATGGTGGTAACTCTATCTTTCATTGTAGTCATGTCTCCATGACCCAACTAATGTACTGCACCAACTACCACTCAATTTTAAATATGGGTATTTCTCCCTTTGGATATCATACTATATATGAATCATGGTTGTTTTGGTTGTCTTCATAAATATTGGAACTATTTCTTCAATAAGTGTCTCGTCATAGTCTTCTCTTTTTTGCTGGGAGAATCCTCTAGACATACATCAAGCTTTGTATATCTGCAACATTTTTTATCTGTATAGATCAATATTGGTAGTCAATACTGACTTCTCTTCTCACAAAAGAATCCATATCCTAGTCTTTTTGACTTGCTTCCTTCTTTGTCACTAAAACAAGGGAATATTCCCAAGAGATTTCATATCTCCTAGAAGTTTCTGAAGCTATGATCTAGTCTTCTCATGACATTTGTCTCCTAGTCATGGAAGTTGACTCTCCATCTCATACTTTCTGAGATTAGGCTTACTCTCGATTTCTTCCGAGTCTATAAGGAATTCATCATCTCTTACAGGGTATAGTTGATGTTGAATACCAAGCCTAAATACAAATTCATGCTTCAAACGATATTTTCTTCTTGTTCTAATGTTTGGTCATCTTTGGAGCCGTCTACTCCTTTCAATCAATATTCATATAAGATATTCTGAATCTCAAGAGATAGCTTCTTCTTCATATTCTTTGGTACATGAGTGTATATGGTCATGTACATAGTCTACTTAATGACTCATATAATATTTTTCCTTCAACAACCTTCACTATAGCTTCCTCAGGATTATCACCTATGACCTGAAACAAGGTCAACAAAACAACAAGCAGGAATAATACTCTTTTGATAATAGTAGATAAAGCAATAGCACGAACAACCGTCACAGTGGCTCCTTTAGAGTTTTCACTTGTGACCTGTCTGAAGCAAAGATCAAGAGTAAGAAATATAATACAAAATGAGGTCAACATTCTTATAGTGTTGTGATCAAACATTCCTCCATGGCAACCTGGAACCAACACAAGAGATTTCTCCTAGAGGAGATGCTAGTTTGTATCAAGCAAATGGTTACATTAAGCATTTATCTCAATATGCTCACATGCTACCAAGTATGATATTCTTCAAAGAATGCTATCTCAACTTTAGTGTTTACTTGTAACTTTCCATGTGAAACTTTGAATATTATCAATTTAATCAAACCTGGGACCTGTGGCCTCGTCTTCAAGAGTGTGTTGCTTTTCTTCCAAGTCTCCTTCATTCAAGATGATGAGTGATTTCTTCAACCTGTCTTTTGTTCTAGGAAAATATGCTATCTTGACAAAAGGTTGGGTTAAAGAATAAACTCTATGGTCTCAACTTTAATCCATCTAATACTTTGACTCGGATTTTGACCAAAGGTTAGAATGATGGTCATAGCTACAAGATGAAACATTGATCAAAATAATGTCATAACAAATAGACGCATATCAGAATAATCACACCTAGGTTGCATTATTCCTCTGAATGTGTTGGATCTTGAGATCCTTCTATGTTAGGGTCTTAACCCACACATAGGTAGAACAATATATTCAGATGTAATAAAGGTCAATATTTATAAGGCCTTGCAATAAAATAGAATAAGTCAAATGTAAGAAGACCTAATAGAAGCTTCCACTTCTAGAAGGATCTTCCTCTAGATGCTTATTTTGATAGAAATATTTAGTATAAATAGGAGTCGACAGCATGAGAACCCTAGCTTGGATATTATTGTAATAGAGCTCTACTCAACTAGAGGTTGCCCCATCGAAGAGTCCCGTGAACATTGCTTTCAGAATCAAAGTGCTCTTTCTGTTTTTATTCTTATATCATTTCAGTGCTATTGTGGTGATTGTTCTGGTTATATTGCTATTATTCTGCCATTTCTATCATTTTATTTCTGTTCTGCATACTTTTTATATCTGGTATATTAAAAGTGGTATCAGAGCACTTTCCTTGGTAGAAAGTGTGGGTTAAATTTTTTTTAGGGTAGGGACGTATTCTGGCATCTTTAAGCCACAAAGATCTGTCGTTACACGCATAAACCCACGATTGAGGGATTCATACATGCAAGAAATACAAGTGGTACTTAAGCGCACATCTGTTGGCCACCCTTGTAACCCATGTTGGTACCCCTTTGAGTGGTAGCGCATCAGACAACACCTATGTACGGATCAACCTAGATTACCTGAAGCCCTCTTTTGATAAACCGATCTGTCACCTGATTGCTATAGTGCCACCGAGAACAACACTCAGGAAGATACTCTCTAGTACCTAGGTAGTCGGTTAGTACGGCTAAGGGTACAGTCTATCCTCCTTAGTTAGTTCCCTAAGATATTGGGCCGAGTACTACTATTGGACCTCGCACGTATATCAGAGAGATATAGCACAAGGCAAAACCTTGTCTGTAGAACCCTTGAATACCTGACCCTTGGAGACAGAAACATAAAAAAATTAAAATATACAACAACTATTGCCACACAACTATGTTTGGGTTGCCAAATCACTACACATTTATTCCTAGTTAAGCATTTGGGCATTTCATCACCGTATTATTCTTCAGACTAGAGTATAACTCCGTAGGTGTAAAAAAGACCATTATTTGAGACCTATTCCATTGGATTCATCTCTTTTCCCTTATCATATTCATACATATCATTTTTCAAAAAAATATTTTGACCCCACCTGCCCCTTTGTAGTTCCCTCATCCTGATGGCCCATACCTGTAGCCAAGACTTGGAAGCTCGCTTTAATACCTTGCAATCTAGTCTCACTGAGATCCAACAAGAAGTGAAACAACTCAGTGCCAATGTTTCCACCATAAATACAACCATGCAGTCCTCAATGGAGGAAATCAAACAAGACCTGACCACCGATATTGAATCTATCTTTTCATCACTCTCTACCAAGCTTCATATCCCTACAAATAACCCTTCCTCTGACTCACCTCCACATATTGAAAGTGAACATTCCTCTCATTCCCATAACTTTCAGCACCATCACTTTTAACATGACCTATGCCTTCTGTGGGTGGATGTGACCAAATTTGATGGCTTGGACCCCACTGGTTGGGTAACCCAAACGGAACATTATTTCTCTTTATAAGACATTACAGATGACTTTGCCAAACTCTGGTATGGTGTTCTCCATCTAGATCAAGAACATTGGCAATGGTGGCAATGGAGAAAAACTTCTCGTCAAGGGTATATTGCTTGGACACACTTTGTGGTAGACATTTATGAACACTTTGACACTGACACCAACCATTTGGTCTGTTTGACAAAGTTGAAATAATCAGGAACAATGGAAGACTTTATAGCTACCTTTGAGCGCCTATCTTTTCAGATAGATGACATGTCTGATGCATTTTTCGGAGAGTGTTTTATCAGTGACCTTAAGGATGAGATTCAGGTCCATGTCCTCATCGATCGGCCTCAGATTTGGGTGGAGGCTACTAAAATATCTAAAGAATCACAACATGTTGTATCTTCTCAAAACCGAAAACCCTCATTTATCCCTCTCCCTAAACCAGTAAATCCCACTACTCCCTCTGCTCAACTAAATATCCAAAAATTGACTAGGGCTAAAATGGATGAATGCCAACTCAAAGGCCTTTGTTATAATTGTGGTGAAAAATATTTCTCATGCCACAAATGTAAGGAAAAAAATATTTTATGGCCATCTCTGAGGATATTTCGGAAGAGGATGTTGAAACTCCCCTTGTGTCTAAGTCACTTGAAACAACTAACATAACCCCTCCCTCAAACCCTCCTGAAGTAGAACTGGTCATTTCCCTCAATGCTCTCACTGGCTTTTGTGCTCCCCAAACCCTCAAGCTAATTGGTTACATAAAGCATCGAAAGGTCATCATTCTGGTTGATAGTGGAAGCACCCATAATTTTATTCATCGCTGCATTTCCAAAGAAATTCATTGCTACATCCATGCCGTCGATAACTTCCAAATCATGATTTCCATTGGTGGTTCCGTGAAATGTGGAGGGCATTGTGAAAATGTGCATCTCGAAATTGGTGACTACCACCTGAAATCTCATATGTTTTCTATCGACATGGGCGGTTGTGACATTGTGTTCGGTGTAGACTGGCTAAGGACTTTGGGTCCCATTCTCATGTATTTTAAGGAATTAACCATGCAATTCGACCAGGAGGGCCACCAATATAAATTCCAAGGCATCATCACTGGTTCACATGAGATCATTAGTTCCCATCGCATGGAAAAGCTGCTCAAAAAAGGTCATTCTGGTGTTATTTCCCAACTCCATGCCATACAAGCAATAGAGACACCCTTGGTGTCGTAAGACCTTCAAGCCATCCTTTCTAAACATCAAGCGGTATTTTCCACTCCCTAAGGACTCCCTCCTTCCCATGGTGTTCATGATCATTCCAATCCTCTTTTACCTGGAAGACTTCCTCCCAATATCTGTCTGTATCGTCACCCCTTTTCCCAAAAAAATGAAATTGAGAAAATGGTCCAAGAACTCCTTAATGCAGGTGTTATCGACCCTAGTACAAGCCCATACTCTTCTCTTGTGGTCATGGCCCTGAAGAAAGAAGGTTCTTGGCGAATGTGTCCTAACTTATGTACCCTCAACAAACTTACCATTAAAGACAAATTTCCCATTCCTATCATTGATGACCTCTTGGATGAATTGAGTGGCGCCCAATTCTTTACTAAACTTGATCTTCATTCGAGCTACCACCAGATACGTGTGAAAGAGGCATACATTCCCAAGACTTCCTTTAAAACTCATGAGGGCCACTATGAGTTTTTGGTCATGCCCTTTGGCTTGTGTAATGCCCCCTCCACCTTCCAAAGCCTCGTGAATCATGTCTTCTGTCCTTTTATCTGTCATTTTTTCTTAGTTTTCTTTGATAATATCCTCATCCATAGAAAAACCTGGACAAACTATCTTTCTCATGTGGATCGAGTTCTCCATCTCCTCTCTCAACACCAAATTTTCCTGAAATAGTCTAAATGTGCTTTTGGCGCCTTAGAAGTTGAATGCTTGGGTCATATAGACGGCTAGGATAGCATCAAGGTGGATCTTAAAAGGATTGAAGCTATGCAAGTCTGGCCTCACCCAAAGACTCTCAAACTCTTGCGTGGATTTCTGAGCTTAATAGGGTATTATCGCAAGTTTGTTAAGAATTATGGAAAGATTGCAGCACCTCTCACTGCTCTCCTAAAAAATAATTATTTCACTTGGACTCTAGCTGCTGCTCAATATTTTCAAAACTTGAAGATGGCCATGTGCACCACTCCAGTCCTGGCCCTTCCTAATTTCACAAAGACCTTTGTGTTGGAATGTGATGCCTCAGGGAAAGGAATTGGTGTTGTCCTTATGCAAGAGGGGCGACCTTTGGCCTTTACCAGCAAGCAACTATCTGAAAGAAATATGGGCAAATCAATCTATGAAAAGGAAATGTTGGCTATTCTGCATGTTATTGATCTGTGGCGCCCTTATCTATTGGGGCAACGTTTCCAAATTAAGACAAACCATCAAAGCCTCAAGTATTTTATGGAACAATGCATTTCCTCCCCCGAGCAACAAAAATGGGTGACTAATCTCTTTGGATATGATTATAATATCATTTACAAGAAAGGAAAAGACAATATGGTTGCGGATGCACTTTCCCGAAAATATGAAGATGAAGGATCCCTTTTTTCTCTTTCCTTCATTGTCCCAAATTGGCTCCAAGACGTTCGCCAGGAATGGCTACAAGATCCCAAAAGTTCACATCTGATCCAACAATTGTAGTCCAATGATCCAACTTCCCCAGGGTACTCTTGGCTCCATGATGAGCTTCATTACAAATGCCATTTTTATTTAAGTAAACAATCAAATCTTAAATCAACGGTACTTGTTCAACTTCATGCTACATCCACAGCAGGGCACTCCAGGTTCACCAAAACCTATGACAAGGTCAAACGTTCTTTTTTCTGGGATGGTATGAAACATGAAATTCATAATTTTGTTGCTGAATGTGATGTGTGTCAATGCAACAAGGGAGAAATAGTCAAATCTCCAGGCACACTACAACCGCTTCCGATTCCACCTGCTATTTGGAAGGATATCTCTATGGATTTTATTACTAGCTTACCCAAATCGAGATATAAATCAGACATCATGGTGGTTGTTGATCACCTTTCCAGGTATGCTCATTTCTTCTCCCTTCAACACCCATTTACAGCATCCACGGTGGCTCAAATTTTCATGGATCAGGTCTTCAAGCTTCATGGCATGCCGCACTCTATTGTTTATGATCACGGCCTAGCTTTCACAAGCAATTTTTGGCAAGAACTGTTCAAGCTACAAGGCACCCAATTGCATCTCAACACATCTTATCATCCCTAGAGTGATGGTCAAATGAAAGTTGTCAACAAGTTTTTGGAAAGATATTTGAGGTTTTTTGTCTCGGAAAAGAAAAATTAGTTGGCTCAATGGTTACCCCTAGCTAAATGGTGGTACAACACTTCATACCATAAAGCTACACACATGACTCGTTTTGAAGTGGTATATGGATAGAATCCATCTTCAGTTCTCTCATACTTACTTGGTGTCTCGAAGGTCCAGGCGGTTGACCAAACACTTACAGTTCAAGAGGCTATTCTTTGTACCCTCAAAGAGAATTTGGTCATGGAACAGAATCGCATGAAGCAATGAGCAGATCAAGGTCGCTCTGAATGTCAATTTGCAGAAGGGGATCAGGTGATTCTTCGACTACAACCTTACAAGCAAACTTCCCTCAATGTCGAGCATTTTCAGAAGCTAGCACTCAAATTTTATGGTCCTTATACCATTCTCAAGCATGTGGGGCAAGTATCCTATCAATTAGCTTTTCCTAGTCATTCGAAGCTACATCCTATTTTTCATGTTTCATGCTTAAAGAAGGTGTTTGGAACTAAGTGCCAAATTCAAACCAACCTTCCCGAGTATCCAAAGAAGGATCCATATGGCTACAACCACAAGCAATTTTGGACCAGGGTGAGCATCTCTTGAGCTAGAGAACCATCAAGGAAGTGTTAGTCCAGTGGAAAGATACAACTCCAGTAGATGCCACGTGGGAACCAAATACCATTCTGTAGCAATTTCCACATCTCAAGCCTTGAGGACAAGGTTTCTTTTAAGGGGGAGGGCATGTTAGGGTCCTAACCTGCACATAGGTAGAACAATATATTCATATGTAATAAAGGTCAATATTAATAAGGCCTTGCAATAAAATAGAATAAGTCGAATGTAAGAAGACCTAATAGAAGCTTCCACTTATAGAAGGATCTTCCTCTAGTTGCTTCTTTTGATAGACATATTTAGTATAAATAGGAGTCGAGGGTATCATAAATCTATCTTGGATATTATTGTAATAGATCTCTTCTCAATTGGAGGTTTCCCCCTCGAAGAGGCCCGTGAACATTTCTTTCAGAATCAAAGTTCTCTTTCTATTGTTATTCTTATATCATTTTAGTCCTATTGTGGTGATTGTTCTGGTTATATTGATGTTATTCTACCATTTCTAGCATTTTATTTCTATTCTACATACTTTTTATATTTGGTATATTACATTCTAGATCTATGGCAAGAGATCCCTTCTCATGCAAATACTCTTTAATGCTTCACAATTTAAACATATGCGAGTACATACCTTTGATAGCATTTGCAGGTAGTGGCACCATCTGGTAACAACGACAATGATCACCAACTCTTAAAAACTTCAAGGGTGACTGCAACTAGTACTACAGTTGATACTTCCACTACTACTGCAACTACAATTGATACTGCAACTGGTTCTGAGACTGCAACTGCAACTGCAACTTAGGGTTTTATGATGAAACCCTAATTTTTCAAACTTCAAATTTTTAAATTATGATCTAGGGGATAGATGCGTTGAGCTGAAGCGAGTAAGTTGGTGCAGTCAGATTTCTAAAAATCCAACTTTTACCCCCACATATTTGACCAATGGATTTCTGGATTGGTGCTTCTGGTTTTCTGATACTTCTGGATTTCTGGTACTTCTAGTACTTCTGGTTTTCTGGTACCGGTGAAAACTAGAGTTTCACTTTCCAGGAGATCTACCCACTGAAAAGGTGCGGTGAAGGTGCCAAATAACTCCTTGGGTTAGGGCGCACTTTTCTAGATGGTTTTGAGGCTGAAACCCTTCTTCAATAAAAATCTGTAATTTGCATGTATGGAAACAGTGACATTTTTCTTCTTCTTGTGAAATATGCTCTCTTCAGCTTAGCTCTGATACCATGCTAATTTTTAAGCTATTATTAGGTTTCTTTTCAATTCAATAGATAACCATATCATAGATAGGATCACTGAGAAATACACAATCACAAGAGACACATCATTTATCCTGGGAAACCCTAATGGGGGAGAAAACCCAACAAAAAATTCCTTAATATAGATAACCAATACAATGCAAAGAGATAACTCAAACAAATACAAAAATTCCTCTCCAAGAAGTGTGCCTCTCTCTCTCTCTTCTTCTTCTCCAACTGCAGCTCCAAAATTGCGCTCTAATGAACAAGTGTGTGTGTGTCCAAATGAGGCGCTAGCCTCTCTTATTTATATAATTTGGCAGGCACTGGAGTGAGGTGTCTTTTCACTGGCAGGGCCGACTTCTCAATCTGGGTGGTTATAAGAACTTTAATATATTTTGGGTGGTTATAACCACTTTAATATATTCTGGGGCTAACCTTTCATTTAGCCCATTACAATTAGGGTTTGACTAATCTGCAAAAGGGGATTTGGTCAATTGCAATACCCGACATTATCAATCTGCAAAAGGGGATTGATCTAATGAATAATACATCAATAATAATTAGAATACTCTTTACAGTTAAATTATTTCAACATCTCAAACTCGCATTTAAATTTGTCCTTATCCTCCATCATGACCTTGCTCAAATTATAAGTAAGTTCTTTCTACAGATTCATCAACATCTAATATTCAAGCAGAATGAATATATATATATATATACAGAGAGAGAGAGAGAGAGAGAGAGAGAGAGAGAGACTCATTAGCAGACCACATGGCCAATATTGGCATCCAATATTTGAAATGAAAAGAGGTGAGAATATGGAGAGCCTTGATCAAATTCCAATTAAAATCTCTAAGGAAATGGGGATATAAGTTTTGTATGCAGGCTTTGATGTGTCTATCTCTGTCTCCTTTTATCAGTCTGCAGTGGTTATATTTGAAGTTGAAGTTTGTGGCACCTATTTCCTTACATTAAATAATAGTGATACATTTTATGGAATTATGGAATACACCGGTCATCCAAGTCTTACTCATGTAGTTACATACCTGGGTAATTACAAAGTGAATGGTGCAAATGATGATAGGAGACTTGATAGAAATTTATGGGGAGTCCAAATTTATTTTTGATTTAAAAAAAAAATGCAATGTTGTCGGATATCTGAATCCATGAAGTTTGCATCTGACAACAATGCCATATGTACAAATCCCTATGGAGTCGGATATATGATGACCCCAGGGACAGGATGACCCATGACCTAGCCAAATTTGTTTTTGATTTTGTTTTAAAAACAATATAGTGACGTTGGATATCCGACTCCATGAATTTTGCATCTAATGGATACGCCATCAGTTCGATGCCCTATGGAGTTAGATATATGATGAATCTAGGGGCATGATGATCAATGAACCTGCTATTTATCTGACGGTTGTGGAAGCCAGATAACCAAGTTTTTCTATTGTGTGTTGAATAATCGACCATGACCCACTGTTGCTTAAAAAAAAAGAATGTCATCGGATTATAGACACGTAACTGTCGAATTTCAGACATATTAGCCATCAGATTTTGGGTACAAATGTAGTAGTGAACTTGGGAAAGGAATATGAATGCAGGATTATCTTAGACCTGACCGTATAAGTAACCAAAAAATTTGAAGAATTATTGAGATGAACTCTTGGGTTCCTTGGATGAACCTTTCACAAGTAAAGTGAAGATACTTGGAGGGTCATGCATGTATGATGGAAATGACATCGAGAGGATCCCAAGACCAAAATAATGAAGGATTGAGTTGTTATCTTGGAGAAGGATGTCAAGTAGATGAAAAACAAATTGTGACAACATGGTGAGAAGGTCAATCAGATGGATTTTGAGATGAGCAAGATGAAGCATTGGTTTAATGAAGATGTTTGGGTGTTCCACTCAATTGCATATTTGATGACTGACACATTGGAAAATGAAAATTAGGATAGACCCAAGGTAGCGAAGGACACACTTGCCAAATTCACATAGAAGTTGAGAGACCAAGATGACACCATCACATTGTTGAAATGATCTTTGAATAATGGATATATCTCTACTATCATTCCAAAAAGGATCAAGATAAAGGAACCTCAACCATATGATGGAACTCACAATGCCAATTTGTTGGGAAACTTGTGTTCAAACATTGATCGATACTTGGAGAAATTGAATAGAAGTTCGGATGAAGCCAAGGTGAATGTTGCACCAATGTTATTTACAGGAGAAAGTAGGATTTGGTGGACGAATCGAGTGGAGGACTTGTTCTCTAGGAGAACCATTGAGGAAATAAAAAATTGGGTAGATATGAAGGAAACCTTAAAGGCATAGTTTGGTCTGGGGAACCAACCATGGACCATAAGGAATCAATTGTTGGCTCTCAAGCATGCTAGTAAGATCCAAGCCTATATCAAGAAGTTAACAAGGCTCATGTTGGAGATCAAATACATGTCAGAAAAATATATAATTTTCCACTTCATGAATGGTATGCAACCACGGGCGCAGAGTGAGCTATGATGAAAAAATGTGTAGACACTTGCAAAAACAATCACCACAATGGAAAAATTGTTGGAGTTTCGGGGTGAAACAAAGATAGGTCCTAGGAACAGTGAGGATTCCCAAGGTGAGAAGAAGCAAAAATTAAAGGGAAAAAATAAGGACAAAGGAAAGACAAATTCATCCAAGGGAAACAAGGACAATGCCAAGAAAATGGACGCATCGAAAGAGAAGAAGTCAATTTTGTGTTGGATTTGTTCCAAGGAGCACTATGTGACAAATTGTCCTTTGAAATAAAAGTTGAATGATTTGGAGAAGGTAGATAACCCATATGTTGGAGTCTTGCATGTCCTGTTTTTTCATGGAAGGTGAATCCATAGAGAGCCAAGAGAAAGATGAGACAAACAATTGCTATGTGCAGGACAAACTTGACGGGAAGTCTGTGTTAGCCATGGTGGATAGTGAAGTGACACATAAATTTTTGAGAGAAGACATTGTGCAGAGGCTTGGGTTGCAACCTAAACCGATGCAAAAAACCTTCAAGATAGTCATCGTAGGCATGGAGAGAGTATTTGGTGTGGCCAATGAAATCTTGTTGAAGATTGGTGACTTGTGTGGAAAGACAAGTTTCACCATTGTTCCCATGGAAAATTTTGAGGTTGTTTTAGCATAGGATTTCATGAGGAAGGAAAAGGAAAATTTGATTCCTCACATGAACAATTTGGCCATTTTATCAGGACAGATTCCATGTTTTATTCCTACCATAAGGAGGAAGGAAGGAGGCATGCAAATTTCTTCCTTGTAGATGGTTGTGAGAGACACCTAGAGCAAGCAACCTTTTCTAAATTAACTTGGATGATGTGGGGTGATAGTTCATTAATCTAATGCAGAAAATGGAAGGAAGCTCATGTTAGTGGAATGAAATCTTGTTGATGTTGAGGAGATATGTCGAGAGTTGGATAAGACAATGGATGGCATGACTGATTTCTATTTGGAAGTTAATGCATGGTGACATAAATCAAAAGAAGTCATAAAAATGAAGATGTTAGAGTAGTTCATTTAATAGGAGTAGAAACCGTTTGTAGACCAAGAGGACATGGGGCAGACACAACGAACTTGGTGGAAGAGAACCAAGGAAGGAGGTGATTCCTCCTCTAGAGAACTTGGACATGGTGAATGGTTGTATGAAGCTGAGCCAAAATGACTCATGGAAGAGTGTGATGGAAATAGAAGTTTAAGTGTTTCGTTTCTTATTTACATGATGCATAAGTATGGTGAAACTTCACATCACATTAGGATGGGTTGGAGATGAAGGAGATGGCCCAACCAACCATCTCCATTCATCTTCATATCAGATTACAAAATGTTGGGTTGTTTTCTCAATAAGAAGTAGTGAGGCCAATGGGGTGCCTTGGTGAAAACCATTGATAATGCTATGGGTGACTTAAAAGATTGGATGAAATAAATAACTGTGAATGTGACAAGCTTGTAGAAAAAAATAGATGTTTGAACTTGAATATGTGATTTCACGAGGTAGAGGATTGACTATTGGATTAGATACCTAATCAGTCGAAGTTTCAATGGGATCCAACACACAAAAGCATGGGAAAATGGGTTGAATTAGGGAAGAAACAACAAGTCAGAAGGAAAGTGACACTTTGTAGAATGATGTAACTTCCTAAGGGGAGTTTTCATTGACAACAATAGTTAAAGAAGAAACAATTGTTGAGTGGTGATGAGATCCAAAGATGGGTAGAGATGCCATGGAATTCGATGGATGTTGTCGGGGATGAAAACAACTTGGAGTGGGGGAGGATGTAAGGTATCCCACAACACCCAACAAGTGCACACACTCCTTGGGTAGATTCAATGATTAAATGAATGAAGAGCATAAGGAAGGAAGGAATCGGTTATGCGAATGAATACATTTGGGTGTGGGTAGAAGCACCTTGGGTGCACGATAGTGACATCTAGCACCAAGGGGGAACACACCTTAATTTAATTGGAACAATTGATAGAGACTTAGTTATATGGGTCGATATCAGTGGCCACCCACCTATTCCAATGGCTCAAAGAATAGTTTTCATTTTGGCAGTTTTTCCTAGTTTTTTGGGTCCTAAACTTTCGAGGCCATTTTGAGTCCCTACACAATGTTTTTATGTGCGGAACAACCAAATTGTAGGATTTAGCTAGAGTGTGATGAAAAAATGTGTATCCATCATATATTTATTTCCAACGAGCTATCATGCACCTAAAACAAGGATCGTATACAAAGGTTATGACCCCGGGAAGTTGATGTACCAACTTACCCCATCGAGGCCCACATGAATTTTGGCACTTCATCCCCTAGGGTTGGGTTTTTGGATGTTTATGGCTTTATCATTTATGATTCATATTAAAAATGACTTTATAGATTCATTGTAACCATCTTCCTATGAATGAGCATAGGCGTCACATCTCTTCTCAGAGATAAGTTGCCACTATTCGAGCAAGTTTGTTTCAATCTACATTTTTATAATTTCAACATATTATCTTTATTAAGAGATGTCAAGTTTTATTTTATCTCTATGTATTTATTTTCTATACATGTATATTCCATTTTGTTCCATTTCTAAATCTGTATCAATGGTATCAGAGCAGTCTTCTCTTTATTTGTTTCTTTGTGCATGTCCCAAATGAGGTCTGGGTATAAGGATTTGGGACGCAAAGTGGTTGATACAATGCAAGATTGTCCCCACCAATCACGAATGCCTCCCATTGTGGAATAAAATAGATATGATGGAGTGGGATATCCTTTTAAATTGTTTCTCAAGGAACTTGTCGTGTGATAAAGGAACAAGATGATGGATAAATTTTCACAGATCCTTCAACGACTTCCAACATGCAACACATCTTCATCGAATCCACTCCCTTCAAGGTATAAGTTAATTTTGATATCTCCTTATTTTAAGGCCAGATATATGCAAATGTTGTAGATAAATGGTTGAATCTGCTAGAAGGCTATTTTTTGGTCCATAATTTTTTTGATAGATAAAATATTACCTTTGTGCTCCTTAAGGATGTCCATAATGTGAAGGATTGGTGGGAAACTTACTATGAGAAAAGGGCCACTAAGGAATCTGCAATATTTTATGTCACCCTCACTTGGGATTCTTTTAGGGATGCTATTAAGGAACAATACTAACCTTTTGGAAGCTACGATGACCACTATATGATATGGGCCATATTGCGACAGGAAAGGGACCAAAAAGTACCATATTTAAAAAATATATTCCATACCTTGCACACCAATATGGGTATCAAAGACTCCAAAATACATCTGGTGCTCAAGTACCATGATTGTCTACATAGGTACATAAAAAATGGAGTTTTTGGACATCTCATCACTGGGCACAACATATCGATACATTGTGAAAATCGAGCAAAAATTTAAATAGAAGAACCGAGAGTTTGGATTTGTGAATTCATCACAATAGAAGTAGGGAAAAGGAGACCCCAACCCACAAAAAAAGGACAAATCAAGGATGGACCCCCTTAGGAAAACCAATCCAAGCTACAAACAAAGAAGGGTAATTAGAATACAAAGAAAGACACTAGGAATTGGTATGAATTCCATAAAATCCCTTGGTATAACACCGATGAATGTGGCTCAAAGAAGTCGTTGGTGGCCAAGATGAAAGCCTCAGATTCAGAGGCAGGTTCTAACTCTGAATCATATCCAGATAAATGGAAGCATATCATTGACATAGACACCAATTCCACTTTTGCTACCACCGAGGTTGTAATGATCCCAAGCCAAATTCTTTCTTGGAATCACTAACTACTACTAATTTATTGAGTTTTTAAGTGCATACAAGATTCATCAACACATGGAGATCACAATATATTCAAGATGTAGA
>ML847415.1:68192-85306 GCA_009831015.1 Picea engelmannii | reverse complement strand
CCTATGGCTCCCAGACGTCCCAATCTGCAGACAAATGTAGAATGATGATAACCCTCCAGAAAATCCCTCAAACTGATGGTCCTACCCCTGCAAACAAAACCCAACTGTCGGAATGGCCCTAGGCCCTCAAGATAAGTTGGATCGAACCTCCCTTGATAAACTGGCTCTGATACTAGAATGGTGTGGAGGAGTCTTTCATCCTCGAGACCAAGCTATGGAACAAGGTGAGTGGATATTTCACCACTGAGTTGCTCCCAAGGGTTTGTGCAGCAAACCCCCAAACTGAATGCTCAAGAGAAATAGAAAATACTAATCCAAAACCAGAATGAGTAATAGGTGCACCCCAGCCTCTTACTTATACTTTTCCTTCTAATTCTCTGTTGAGTTAGGTTAACTCCCAGGGTTAATCTTCTATTCTTCTGTTGAGTTATCTTTTACTCCTTTCCTTTTCCTTTCTTAAGTCAACTTTAAAATATAACTTTTAACTTCTTGACTTCCCCCCCCCTTCAGTGTGAGACTATGACCTAGTGGGGGTGCCCAGGCCACTGAGTCTCCTCATTACCTCTCTAAGAGGTGGGGGACATTACAGAGGTATAGCCATGTGAACCAGAGGAAATAGAGGAAGGTGAATGCCTTTTTCACTCTCTTATTTGGGTGAAGGGTGCTCCATTTCATTTCATTGTTGATAGTTGAAGACAAAAGAACCCTATGTCAACAAAGGTCATCAAGTGGTTGAACCTGTTAATGACACCACACTCGTATCCCTACACCATCGGGTGGCTTCGCCAAGGGAGAGACCTCCACGTAAGCTAATAGTGTCATATTCCCTACGAAATCAATCCCTTCAAGGATGAGATATTTTGTGATATTTCCCCCTTGAAGTTTGTGATGTTATTTCAGGCCAACCATATTTGTGGAAAACACATCTTATATATGAGTCTAGACGTCGCAGTGTTATTATTACTTCGGGTAGAAAATTGTACAGTATACCAGAGGTATCTCCACCTACCATTATTTCTTTGATATCTAATAAGAAATGTAGGGAGGCCATTTCCTAGACCGAGAACATTTTCTTCTTCATTATTCACTCTCAAAGTGAATAGAAGGTCTTAACCACATCCATGGCCTTTGCATAGGGCCTCTCCACACAATAGAAGAAAGTGGACAAGATTGCGGAAGACTACAAATATATATTCTCCTCACCCACTGGGGTACCATGAAAATGTAAGGTTAAGAATTCAATCAATATAACCCCCAATGCACCTCTACCCAATGGGCCACTCTATCATTTCTCTCTGATGGAAAATGAGAAAATTAAGTGATAGATCCAAGCGTTTCTTAAAAATGGGTGCATATGACCTAGATCCTCACCTTGCAGGAGACCAATTGTACTTGTACAAAATAAAGATGGGACTTGGTGACTCTGCATTGATTAATGAGCCCTAAACAAAATCACAGTTAGGAACCGATACCCAATTCCCCAAATTGAAAACCTTCTTGACCAGCTCAAGTAGCCAAGTTGTTCAAAAGATTTCCCTCAATTATGTCTTCCACCATGTCCCAATAGAACATACTAATGTATGGAAGACTTCTTTCAAAACAAAACAAGGTATTTTTGAATGGCTAGTCATGCCCTTTGGTTCGACAAATGCTCCAACAACTTTCATGAGATTGATGGATGATATATTACGACCCTTCACCAATTATTTTGTGGTGGTATATCTAGATGACATACTCATATTCAACAAGAATTGGGATAACACTTGTATCATATTCAAGAGGTCCTTCATATTTTGCAACAACAGAAAATACATGATAACTTGGAAAAATGCTCCTTCAACATGAACATGGTCCAATACATAGTATACATTGTTGATGAGAATGGTGTGCATGTGGATATAGCCAAGATTCAAGTCATTCATGATTGGCTAGCCCCGACCACACTAATCAAGATTCAAATTTTATTAGGAATTTCCAAATTCTATCGCAGGTGTTATCCCCAACTCCTAGGTGTTGGGTATGTGTTATATTATTTGCATGTGTGTGTGTGGGCACTTCAGATTCGACAACTGCATCTGACGATCCCTCGTAGTAGTTCCCTGGTTGTGTCATGTGTGTTGGGCACTTTCCTAGGGGGGTACTAGGGGGGGGGGTAGGTATGCGCCCCCCTGGTTACGTGCAACGTTCAGGGTAGCGCCCCAATTTTTTTTTTTAGAGGTTTTTGCTATTTTTAGTGGATTTTGCTATTTTTAGCGGTTTACTAAATTAATCCCAGATTAATGGATTAGGATTTTGGTATTTGCGGAATACCTAAAAACATTGTATATATTGTATGGTGAATGGTGAAATTCAATAATGAATATAATAAAGGTTTTCTCGGTTGAGGATTTCTGGTATAAATCTCTGTGTACTATGTGAATGAGCCATTGATTAAATTTTGTTTTTCTTAAGAATATATATGCATTGCTTTACTTCGTAGGTTTAAAACTTACATGTGGTATCAGAGCTCATTTTTGTGTTCAGAGGGATGCCTTTGTTGTGGAGGGTTTGTCTCCGTCTTGATAGATCAAGTTTATCTTGGGTCTGTGATAAACCTGAATTTAGTTGGAGATTTTGCAGTGGTGATTTGAGTGTAGAAAGAGGAATGGCGAGTTCTTCTAGAATCGAGATAGAGAAGTTCAATGGTAAAAACTTTGAGCTATGGAATCTGAAAATGGAGGTGGAGGACCTTCTTGTAGAAAAAGAACAATGGATTGTTATGGATCCTGGTACACATCTTACTGGTACGCAGCCTACTGGCACATAAATGACTGGTACACAACCTAATAGTGCAAAAACTACTAGTACACCACCTATTGGTATGTCGAAGGAAGATTGGGAGAATTTGGACAGAAGAGCAAGGAGTACTATTCTACTCTGCCTGGCAGATTCGATGTTGTTGAATGTCTCAAGAGAATCTACAGCCAAGAAACTATGAGATAAGTTGAGGAATTTGTATCAATCAAAGTCCCTGGTAAACAAGTTGTTTCTTCAAAATAAGTTGTATCATCTTAGGATGGAAGATGGAGATTATGTGACAGAACATATAAATGCTTTTAATACTCTTGTAATTCAACTTGGCTCTGTTAATATTACGATTGCAGAAGAAGATAAGTGTATTACTTTGTTATTTTCTTTGCCAGACTCTTGGGATAATCTGGTTGTAGCAATAGGTAGTACCACTCAATCTACATTGAAGTATAAGGATGTAGTTGTATCCTTGTTATCTGAAGAGATGAGGTGAAAAAGAATGGATGGTCACAACACAAATGATTTATTTGTAAGAGGGCTTGCCCAAGATAGGAACCCTGGTAAGCCTTCAGGGTGGAGACCTAAATCTACAGGTAGATCTAAGTCTCTAGGAAAATCTTTGAGCAAATGTTGGAAGTGTGGTAAAACAGGGCATTATAAGAAAGATTACAAGTCTAAGAAGGTTGAAAAACCAAAGGGATATGATAGTACCTCTTCCATAGAGGCGAAAAACTCCACTGAAGAAGGGGGTGATGTTTACCTGTCATCTACAGGTACACATGTAGACCATGATGTATGGTTGATCAAATTAGGTGCATCATACCATATGAATCCTTATAGGGATTGGTTCTCTGAATATGAAAAATATGATGGTGGTGATGTATTCCTAGGAGATGTCTCGACAACCAAAATCATGGGACATGGAAGCATTAAGTTGTTGCTAAAATATGGAAGGATTAGAACTCTCACTGGGGTTTTGCACATTCCAAAACTTGCCAGGAGCCTAATATCTATAAGCAAGTTGGATGATGCAGGAGTGGATACTATATTTGGAAAGAACACTTGCAAGATGGTATGAGGAGCAATGGTGTTGATGAGGGGAGTTTGGTGTGGAACTCTGTACAAGTTGTTGGGAAGAACTTATACTAATGGGTGTAATAGTTTTGTGGTCCCTGAGAAGAGAAATGAAGGAGACAAGACCAATATTGTCCCAGAAAAGAAGACCATGCTGTGGCATCAAAGACTGGGGCATATTGGAGAAAAGTTCCTTCAAACACTACACAGTAAAGGTATGGTTGAAGGTATGTCTAATTGTACTATGTATTTTGATTTCTATGAACATTGCATATATGGTAAACAAAATCGAGTAAGATTCCCATATGGTGCTACAAGAGCAAAGGGAATCTTAGAGTTGATACACAATGATGTGTTTGGACCTGTTCCCTTTCCATCCCTAGGTAAAATTGTGTATTATGTTTCATTCATAGATGATTTTTCAAGGAACACATGGATTTATTTTCTTAGAAATAAATCTGAGGTATTTGATAAATTTAAAGAGTTTAAGGCTCTAGTAGAAAATTAGACAGAGAAGAAAATAAAGGTATTGGGAACAGATAATGGTGGAGAATTCTATGGAAATGAATTCAAAGAATTTTGTAAGAAGTGTGGTATAGTAAGGTAGAAGACTACTCCATACAATCCTTAGAAAAATGGAGTTGCAGAAAGGATGAATAGGACACTGATGGAAAAATCAAGGAGCATGTTTAACAGTGTCGGGTTAGGACAAGAATTATGGGCAGAGGTAGTGGGTACAACATGTTACCTGGTCAATCGATCACCTTCATCAGTGTTGGATGATAAAACTCCACACGAGGTATGGTATGGAAATAAACCCTCTCTCCAACATCTTAGAGTGTTTGGTTGTGATGCTTACATACATGTTCCAAAGGAAAATAGGAGTAAGCTGGATAAAAAGGTTGAAAAGTGTATCTTTATTGGTTTTAAAGATGGTGTGAAAGGTTATAAACTTTGGAACATAGAAACCAAGAAGATTGTTTACAGTCGAGATGTTGTTTTCAAAGAGGTAAAAGATGTTTCCAAACAAGAATTCATACCAACGCAAGACAAACCTGATAAAATAGAGCTTGAGTTGGATGATGCAAAATCTGAATCATCTGAAGAAGAGGAAGTAGAAGAAGAAGAAGAAGAAGAACCTCATACCCCAGTATTGAGGAGATCAGTGAGAGATAAAAGGAAACTAGAAAGGTATAGTCCACCTGATTTTTGTTCCAATTTTTCTTTATCTATTACTGATGATGATCCCAGAACTGTCAGGGAAGCAGTGAATTCAGAGGATAGTAAACTTTGGAAGAAGGCCATGGTTGAAGAAATGGATGCTTTGGATAAGAATGAGGCATGGGATATAGTTGAGTTGCCAGATGGAAGAAAATAGTTTTGTAGAAAATGGTTGTTTAAGAAGATGTTTAATGCACAAGGTAAAGTGGAGAAATACAAAACTTGGTTAGTAGCAAAAGGTTATTCTCAGGTAGAGGGAAATGACTTTGGTGAGATTTTTTCTCTTGTTGCTAAGTTAATTTCTATTAGATTTATTTTATCTATTATTGTTTCTTTTAATCTTGAAGTGGAACAGATGGATGTGAAGAAAACATTCCTACATGGGGATCTGGAAGAAGAAATCTACATGAAGCAGCCAGAAGGCCTTGTAGTGAAGGGAAAGAAAGAGCTAGTCTATAAGATAAAGAAGTCACTATATGGTTTGAAGTAATCACCTAGGATGTGGTACCAAAAGTTTGACACATACATCCTTGGATTGGGATTTGTAGGAAGCACAACTGATCACTGTGTATATTCCAAGTAGGTTGGTAATCACTTCATTTATTTAGTGTTGTATGTTGATGACATGTTGTTGGTAGGAAATAACATGGATGTTATCAAGGAGTTGAAATTGCAACTATCCTCCAAATTTGACATGAAGGATCTCAGTGATGCTAACTTCATATTGGGAATGGATATTAAAAGAGATCGTGCAAACAGGAAATTCTAGTTGAATCGGAGAAAGTATGTTGAGACGATATTGTAGAGGTTTAATATGCATGGAAGTAAACCGGTCAAGGTTGCTATTCCTATAGGTGTAAATTTATTTGTAGATCAGTGTCCCAAGACACATGAAGAAGAAGAGGACATGTCCCATGTTTTGTATTCCAGTGCAGTTGGCAGTTTGATGTATGAAATGGTCTATACTAGACTGGACATTGCACATATAGTGGGAGTTTTGAGCAGGTATATGTCAAAACCAGGGAAGGAGCATTGGACATCAGTAAACAGGGTATTCAGGTATCTTCGTGGCACTACCAATTATGGATTATGCTACCAAGGAAGAATAGGATTGGACAAAGTGGTGGACATACATGGCTTTGTTGATGCAGACTGGGCTGGAGATTTGGATCACAGAAGATCTACAAGTGGGTATGTATGTAAACTATTTGGAGGAGCAATCAGTTGGATGAGAAAAAGACAATATGTAGTGGCACTCTCAACTACAAAAGTTGAATACATGGTATCCACTCATGCACACAAGGATGTAGTAAGGTTACAAAGATTGTGTTCAGGTATTGGGTTGGTACAACAAGCAGTGAGATTAGATTGTGACAGTCAGAGTGCAATCTTCTTAGCAAAGAACCCAGCTTATCATTCAAAGACAAAGCATATTGATGTTCAGTATCACTTTGTGAGAGACATGGTTGACGAAAAGAAGGTGTTACTAGAAAAGTTTGACACTTTGAAGAATGCTACAGATTCATTGATGAAGTCCGTGAACTAGAAAAGTTATCCTGGTGTGGAGTAACAATGGGCATTGTTGCCCTTGATTTTTTATTATATATAATCTTGTGGACCCCTGGATGCAACGAAAACAACAAGTGGGAGAATGTTGGGTATGTGTTATATTATTTGCATGTGTGTGTGTGGGCACGTCAGATTCGACAACTGCGTCTGATGATCCCTCATAGTAGTGTTCTGTTGGTGTCATGTCTACTGGGTGCTTTCCTAGGGGGGTCCCAGGGGGGGGGCAGGGATGCCCCCCCCTAGCTATGCGCAACGTCCCAATTTTTTTTTGGGGGGGGCGGTTTTTGATGTCTTTAGTGGTTTACTAAATTAATCCTAGATTAAGGGATTAGGGTTTTGGTATCTACAAAATACCTAAAAAAATTGTATATATATTATGGTGAATGGTGAAATTCGATAATGAATATAAGAAATGTTTTCCTGATTGAGGGTTTCTGGTATAAATCTCTGTGTACTATGTGAATGAGCAATTGATTAAATTTTGTTTTGCTTAAGAATCTATATGCATTTCTTTACTTCACAGGTTTAAAACTTACACTAGGGAAAAGTAAGGAAATGATGTCTTGAGTCCCTCAAGTTGCATACATGGGGTACTGAGAGATACCTTTGTTAAATTTGACAACCACAGTCTTTACCAATTCGCAAAAGCACACACATAAAAATGGAAAAAATTAAAAACACGGTCATTTACGTGGTTCACCCAACCTCGGGCTACATCCACCAAGTGGGTATTGATGCTATCTTATTATTAAATAATGGATATGTTACAATTTTATAATCCCTTCCCTCTTATCACATTCTCCCAGGTCTATCCTATGCATGCTCCAGTGGAATCGATGCATGCACAACCGAATCGAACAAAGAAGAGATGAGGTAGACAACGGATCCTTGAATCTGGGGTTCTGTTGTCAACCATTTCAACAATCTCCACCTTGAAAAAAACTTTATCTGATACCTGGCTTATTATTTTATTTTATCACTTTTTCTGCAAGCCAAGAGAATCCAAGCACCATCGTAGCTTCTCTAAAAGTACTGGTTTTGTGAACATGTCTATACAGTTCTATTTTGTATGAACTTTTCAAGAGAAACTCCACCTTCATCGATGACTTGTCTTACAAAATGGTACTTAATAGGAATATGTTTAGTTTTACTGTGTTAGGATGGATTCTTGGCCAAGTGAATAACACTTTGACTATCACATAGTAGCTTTACTTTGTCCTGCATCCTTCCAAACTCACCAAACAAACATTTTAACGAAATCGCCTCTTTGCAAGCATGTGAAGCAACTATGTATTATGCTTCTGTAGGGGATAAAGCAACAATTCTCTGTAGCTTTGACATCCAACTAATAGATCCACCTAAAAGAGAAGAGACATATCCTGAAGTTGACCTCATCTTGTCCAAATCACCTACAAATTAGAATCAACATATCCACAGACTAACTCACAACCACCGTTATAGGTGATACAATATTCACTTGTGCCCCTCAGATACCAAAGCATCCATTTCACTACTGCCCAGTGCTCTTTACCAGGATGTTCCATATATCTCCTGACAACCCCAACTGCATGTGAAATGTCTGGTCTTGTACTAACCATCACATACATTAAACTTCCTATTGCATTAACATATGGTATTCGAGACATATATTCCTTTTCTTCTTTTGTAATAGGACATAAACTTGAAGAAAGCTTAAAATGGGAAGCAAAAGGTACAAAAACTGGTTTTACACTGTTCATAGCAAATCTCAAAAGTATTTTCTCGACATACTTTTCTTGTGACACCAAAATATTACCATTCCTTCTATCTCTAAATATCTCCATGCCCAAAATTTGCTTTGTTGCTCCTAGATCTATCATAGAAAACATCCTAACCATTTGAGAATTTAACCTGTTGATCTTAGTTATGTTTTTTATTTCTAAAATCATATCATCAACATACAATACTAAGATAATGAATATGCCATTATTCAATTTCTTAAAGTAAACACAATGATCATACTCAGTCCTTGCATAATTATGTCTCATCATGAAAGAGTCAAATTTCTTATACCATTGTTGGCATATTTATAGGAAGAGTGTTCTTGTCATTGATGGCAAGAACAACAACGACGATGGCATATTGGCAGCAATTATGGAAAACAGGAAAACATCGATGATAGCATCAAGAATTGTTGTCTATAAGCTCAGGAGGATGAGCATAGGACTGTCAGGAGTGCAGTAGAAAGGCCCTTGAGGTCCAAAGGATCAAAACCCTTTGAAAATCCAAACGAATTCAAAAGCTTAGAAGAGATAGTGAATTTACCATTACATTGGTGAGAAAGATCAGAAGGGACAATGCTTTCCAGAAGTGCAGATGAGGTCCAAGAGACAAAATCATAGGAGGATCAAAGTTCAAATCCTTGAATACTTAGAAATTATTCTAAGTCAGAAAAAGTTGTAATCTCAGGAGGAGGAGTGACAGTGGCCATCGGATCAGGCATTGTGAATATCTGGACCATTGGATCGAGGAAAGTCATGGGCCATTGATCAGACGAGAGAGGAGAATCGGGAATGGGGAAATGAAATAAAGGAAGTGATAAATTTCGACATAACGAAGTGCAAAGTCCCGAAGTGTGAAGGAATCCTGGACATCCATTGAGGAAGGACACATGGTGAGAGATCAACATTACGTTGATTTGCAAATTGGGAAATAAGAGATAAGAGAGGAAAAAACTCATGAAGTTCGAGTTCACGAAGGTGATCACAGTCATTTATCGAGGAAGGTCATTGACCGTTGATATGGCATGAAAAAGTTTAGATTTAGGGAGTTCGGACCCCGAAGAAAGGAAGTGCACTAACTTCTGACATCGCGAGTCGCTAAGTATTGAAGTACAAAGAGGAGATCTAGACCGTCAGATCGCTGAGGGTATTGGATTGTTGATCTGGCACCATGTACTTTAGATTTCAGGAGTTGCAAGAGTCAGGGTATCTCACAGCATAATTGACGAAGCATGAAATTTCAAAGCACTTTCTTGATTAGCATGTGGTCACAGCCAATGGTCACATCAGAGGCGAATAGGGGAAGGATCTAACGTATCTAGGCTCTACCTCAGAGTTTCGAGAGTTTGGAGATTCAAGGTGACTTGCAGTAGAATATTCGATGAGCGAAGTCATGAAGAACCTTTTGGAAATGCGTCTGATCATAGTTCGTCGTCACATGAAAGGAAGGGGCTTAATGAGAAAATCTAGCACCCACTGTGTAGTTTTGTCAAGAAGGGAAAAGGTGTAAAAGGGATGAGCCCGTGAAGGTTCTCTCTATAACTACCAAAATGGACTGATGGTATCTTTTAGAGAATTTGAAGAGCTTCAGGTTAATCTCCAGAGGAGATGAAGAGTCTCGAGATAACTTCCAGTGGAATGAAGACTCATCATATAGACAATTGACAGATGGAAAAGTGTCGAAGACTATAACTTCTAGAGAGGAACAAGAGTTGCGTACATGATCTGGAAGAGGACTTGGCATGATAAATATTCGCAGAACAAAGAAGAGGAGGGGCATCTTCAATTGTGATTCATGTGCATAGAAGATAATGTTGAGGTGTGCATGTAGAGACAAAAGAACAGAAAGTGCAAGATGATGCGAGTATGAATACACTGATGCAGGCAAAGTAGATCAGTATAGTAGAACAATGATCAGACTGGTAAGACATTGACAAATACTATATCACTGTANTTTTATATCTCAGGGTGGTAGGGAGGTGCTAGGGAGGACTGTTGTCCTTAGAGTTTCAAGTGGGTTCTTGAACACAGGGAGTTGTAGCTTCCATATGGTTGTAGCCAGAAAAACCAGGGTGGTACAAGGGAGAACCATTGTTCTCTGTTATACAGGTTTGTACCTGTGTGACTAGAAGTTGGTGCTTCCATCCAGTTGTTTCTGGAACACTCAGGGAGTTGGTGCTTTCTTCTAGTGGGTGCTAGAGAAACCAAATATTTGGTTCTCTCAGCTGGTTGCATCTTGTAAAGCAAAGGTGGTAGCCTCACAAAGAGTTGGTGCTCATAAGAATGATATTGTATAGAAAATAAAGACTACTTATCATATGAAGAAGAAGAGGTTTTCTCCCTTTATGGGTTTCCTCAAGAAAATCAGTGTCTCTATCTATTTTGTGTGATTGATCAAATATTGTATATCTATGCATGTTAATTTATCAGCAACACATTAAATAATAATCTAGAAAGATTCAGAAAAGAAGTATGTATATATATATATATATATATATATATATATATATATATATATATATATATATATATAANAACTAATTCACCCCCCCCATCTCAGTTATTTTTTCAACAATTGGTATCATAGCTGGTGCTTTTGATCAAAGGTAGATCCATAAGCTTGATCATGAATAGTCATGAAAGAAGTTCAACTAATAGAGTCCCTCTGTTTGATGGAACAAACTTTGCCTTCCGGAAAATAAGGATGAGAACATATTTAATGTCCCTGGGTACTGATGTTTGGGATGTCGTTGAAACTGGATAAGTGAATCCTGTAGTCTTGGCCTCAAAAGATGATAAGATGGAGTTTAGCTTTAATGCAAAATAAATGAATTCCATCCTTAATGGACTTGCAGAAGCCGAGTTTGTCAAAGTCATGCATTGTGATTCAACAAAAGTTATGTGGTACAAGTTGATGAGTAGTTATGAAGGTAATGAAAAGGTGAAAGACGCAAAACTTCAGATTCACGGACTGAAATTTGAGTAGTTAAAGATGGATGAAGATGAAACTATCAGTCCGTACTTCTTACGTATAGAAGAACTTGTCAACACTATGAAAGGTCTAGGTGAAATGATAGATGAATCTTTTCTAGTCCAGAAAATATTAAGATCTCTTCTTGATAGATTTAACTCAAAGGTCTCCGCTATAGAGGAAATAACTGATCTCAAAGCATTGTCACTAGATAAAATTCTTGGAACCCTAACTTCTTATGAAATGAGAATTACCAAAGGTAAATCCACTACAAGAGAGGCATTCTTTAAAGCAAAGAAAAACAAAGAATCTGATATAGATGAGATTGAATCAAATTTTGCGAGAAGACTGACGAAAGGATCAGAGATTGATAAGTATCTTCAAGAAAAAGGGTTCAAGAGAGGAATAGTTGACTACAATCTATATATCAAAAAAAAGGATAATGATTTTCTCATTGTGTTGGTCTATGTAGATGACATCATCTTTGAAAGTAATAATGCTTCATTGGTAGAATGGTTTGCTTCTGCCATGCAGTCTAAATTTGAAATGCCTATGATAGGGGAACTGTCAGTTTTTCTTGGTCTGCAAATTACTCAGAGGTGTGAATGAATATTTCTTTCTTAGGAGAAATATCTAAGAGAAATGTTGAAAAGGTTTCAAATGGAAGATTATACACCTATGAGCACACTTATGGTCACTGGATGCAAGTTAAGAAAGGATGATGACTCACCTGATGTTGATTAGAGTTCATATAGGTATATGATAGGCAACCTGTTGTACATCACAACATCTCATCCAGACATAATGCATGTTGTTGGAACAGTAGGAAGGTATTAGTCTGCACCTAAACAAAGTCATTTGCTAGCTGTCAAAAGAATAGTCATATACTTGAAAGGAACAATGAACTATGGCCTATGGTATCCTAGGAATCAAAATTTTCAATTATCAGTCTATTCAGATGCTGATTAGGTTAACTGCATGGATGAAAGGAAAAACATGAATGGAGGTGCATTATTTTTAGGAGGTTCTCTAGTAGCATGGTTGAGCAAGAAGCAAGGTTCCATTTCCTTATCAACTACATAAGCTAAATACATTGCAACTTCCACTTGCTATACCCAAGTATTGTGGATGATTCAAACACTTGTAGACTTGGAGGTCAAATATACTGCAATGATTATAATTCATTGTGATAATACTAGTGTAATTAGTTTGTCAAAGAATCACGTATTTCACTCCAAGACAAAGAATATACCCATCAAGTATCACTTCTTGAGGGAACATGTTATCAACACTATTGTTTCTTTGTATTATATTCCATCCAAAGATCAGATTGTTGATATCTTCACTAAACCGCTTGCAAAATCTCAGTTTGAGTATCTACGCCAGAAGTTGGGTGTGACCCTGTTATCAAGCTAAAATAGTCTATCTGATCAGGAGGAGAGTGCTCATAGTATATATAATCAAGGGGGGAGTTCTTCAGGGGGAGAATAAAGTCACTCTCAGTTCTCTTTGAAATTGATTTCAAAGGGGGAGAAAAAGGTGTGGCCTGCTATAGTTGGAGGTCTAGGAAGAATAGTGCAACCTTTCAGGGTTTCCATCAATTCCAAAGGGGAAGATTGTTGACATATTTACAGGAAGAGTGTGCTTTTCATTGATGGATAGAAGAACAACGACGATGGCATATTGGAAAAAATGATGGAAAACATGAAAACAATGATGATAACATCGAGAATTGTTGTCTACAAGCTCAGGAGGACAAGAACAAGACTGCCAGGAGTGCAGTAGAAAGACCCTTGAAGTCCAAAGGACCGAAACCCTTTAAGAATATGAAAAAAGTCAAAAGATCGGAAGATATAAAGGATTTACCATTACATTGGCGAGAAATATTAGAAGGGACAATGCTTTCCAGAAGTGTAGACGAGGTTCAAAAGACAGACTCGTAGGAGGAACAAAGGTAAAAGCCTTTGAATACTTAGAAAATATTCTAAGTTGAAAGAAATTGTAAGCTTAGGAGGAGGAGTGACAGTGGCCATCGAATCAAGCACTGTGAATATCTAGACCATTGGATCGAGGAAAGTCATGGGTCGTCAATCGAACGAGAGAGGAGAATCAAGAATCAGGAAACAAAATAAAGAAAGTGCTAGCTTCCAACATCGCGAAGTGAAAAGTCCCGAAGTGTGAAGGGATCCTAGCCATCCATTGAAGCAGGACACGTGGTGAGAGATCGACATTACATGGATTCACAAATAGGGAAATCAGAGATAGGAGAAGTGAAAACTCACGAATTCTGAGTTCATAAAGGTGATCACAATCATTGATTGAGGAAGGTCATGGACCATTGACATGGAACGACAAATTTAGGATTTTGGGAGTTTGGAACTCGAAGAAAGGAAGTTCTCTAACTTTCGACATCGGGAGTCATGATGTCTTGAAGTACGAAGAGGAGATATCGACCATCATATCACTGAGGGTCTTGGATCATTGATCTGGCATGATGTACTTTAGAGTTCAGGAGTTGGGAGAGTTGGTGTATCTCACAACAGAATATTTGAAGCGTGAAGTTTCAAAGAACTTTCTTGATTAGCATGTGGTCACAACTAGTGGTCACATCAGAGAATAATAGAGGAAGGAGGTAGCGTCGCTATGCTCTACCTCAGAGTTTTGAGAGTTGGGATATTCGAGGTGACTCACAGTAGAATATCCGATGGATGAATTCACAAAGCGCCTTTTGGATAGGCATCTGATCACAGTACATGGTCACGTGAAAGGAAGGGGCTTAGCTAGAAAAGCTGGCACCCACTGTGTAGTTTTCTCGAGAAGGGAAAAGGCACCAAAGATATTAGCGCACAAAGTTTCTCTCTATAACTGCCGGAATGGATTTATGGTATCTTCCAGAGAATTCAAAGATCTTCAGGGTGATCGCCAGAGGAGCTAAAGAGTCTCGGATAACTGCCAGTGGAATGAAGACTCATCATAGAGATAATTGACAGATGGAAAAGAGTCGAAGACTGTAACTTCTAGAGAGGGTGAAGAGTTGTGTGCATGATATGGTAGAGGAATTGGCATGATAAATATACGCACAACAAAGAAGAGTAGGGGCATCTTCAATTGTGATTCATGTGCATAGAAGAGAATGATGAGGTGTGCATGTAGAGAAAAAGTAGAAGAACAGAAAGTGCAATATGATGTAGACAAAGTAGAGTAGTATAGCAGAACAATGATGAGACTCATAAGACACTGACAAATATTGTATCAGTGTAATAAATTTCTATAAAAAAAATTTATATCTCGGGGTGGTAGGGAGGTTCTAGGGAGGAATGTTGTCCTCAGAGTTTTAAGCAGGGAGTTGTAGCTTCCATCTAGTTGCAGCCAGAAAAACCAGGGTGGTAGGGTGGTGCAAGGGAGAACCATTGTTCTCTGTTATACAGGTTGGTCCCTGTGTGACTGGAAGTTAGTGCTTCCATCCAGTTGGTGTTGTAACACTCAGGGACTTGGTGCTTCCTTCTAGTGGGTGCTAGAGAAACCAGAGAGTTGGTGCTCTCAGCAAGTTGCAGCTTGTAAAATAGAGGTGGTAGCCTCACAAACAGTTGGTTCTCATAAGAATGATAATGTACATAAATAAAGACTACTTATCATATGAAGAAGAAGAGGTTTTCTCCCTTTATGGGTTTCCTAAAGAAAATCAGTGTCTCTGTGTATTCTGTGTGATTGATCAAATATTGTATATCTGTGGATGTTAAATTATCAGCAACACATTAAATAATAATCTAGAAAGATTTAGAAAAGAACTTGAAAATTTTCAACTTTATATATATAACTGATTCACCCCCCCCCCCTCTTAGTTATTTTTCCAACAATTACAATTGTCTAGGTCACTGCCTCAGACCATACAATGATTTATTGAGCCTACAAACAAATTTCTTGTTGTGATTCTAAACGAGCCATTTAGGTTGTTCCATGTAAATCTCCTCATCTAGCTTCTCCAACTCCAAATCAAGTAATGAAACCAATGCTAACATACTTCGAATTGAAACAATTTTAACAACTGGTGAAAAAATCTCTTGAAAGTCAATACCGAGAATACCCTTTTGCAACTAGCCTTGCTTTGTACCTTTCTACCTTATCATCGACACACTTATTCAACTTGTAGACCCACTTGCAACCTACAGTTTTCCTGTCTCTTGAAAGTTATACCAGGTCCCATGTAGCATTCTTTTCTAAACAATTCATTTCATCCTTCATTGCTTCTTTCCATTTTTCATTGTTAGAACCTTCCAAAGCTTCCTGATAGCATGAAGGTTCATCATCATTAGTACTTAAATAAATTGATGAAACAAAATCATCATACCTTCTTGGAGGAACTCTGACCCATGTAGACCTCCTTAGGGAAGTTTTTGGCTCATCCACAATCTGTTGATTGTCATCATCATCCATATTTTCCTCTGTAAGAACCTCTTCATGAAACTCTTCAGAAACTTGTTCATGTTCACATTCATCTGTAGTTGAACGAGTTTCAAATTGAATCTGTTGATATTTTGGTACTTTTACCTGTTTCATTTGACCATCTACATATTATTTGATGAGTGATGATTCATCAAATATTACATCTTTGTTAATGGTGATCTTGTGGGAAGTAGGATCCCACAACCTGTACCCATTAATACCATTACCATATCCAGCAAAGATAAGCCTTTTTTATTTTGGATCTAATTTGGAATGTTGATGTTTCATAATTAGAGAATAGGATTCACAACCAAAAGATTTAAGATTTGAATAATTACAAGGGTGAACTATCCATACCTCTTCAGGAATCTTACACTCTATTGTTGCTGATGGTGATCGATTCACCAGATAAAAAGTTGTAGTTACTTCTTCTGCCCACAGTTCCTGCTACAAGTTAGCGTTACTAAGCATACTCCTTGCTCTCTTTAGAAGAGTCATGTTCATGCATTCAACAACTCTTTTTTTTTAGGAGTATAGGAAGTGGTTTTATTCCTATCAATCCCAAACTCTTTGCAATATTTCTCAAATTCCATTGACGTAAATTCACCACCATTATTAGTTCTTAAACATTTAATGGACCTACCAGTGCTCTTTTCCACTAAATATCTAAACTTCTTGAAAACAATAAATACATCATCCTTTCTTTTGAACATATATATCCACACCTTCCTAGAGAATTCATCTATAAAAGTAACAAAGTATGATGATCCTCCATACGAAATAGTAGGGGATGGTCCTCAAACATTAGAATGGATATAATCAAGGATTCCCTCACCAGTGTGTCTTCCAGTTTTAAATCTCTTCCTATTCTGTTTTCCATAAATATAGTGCTTACAGAAATATAACGTTAAAGAATTTAGAATAGGAAGTAAATTATGATCAGATAATACCTTTAATCCTATTTCTCTCATATGACCCAATTGTTGATGCCACAGAAGAACACAATCACTGTTACTCTTGGATACAGTTGTCGCATAATCTGACTCGGTTCTTCCTTCTGACATAAACATGTTTCCAACCTTCTTCGCTTTCATAACCAGTAGTATTCCTTTGTATACCTTCATAAATCCACCTTGAACAATAATTTTATATCCTCCAGTATCTAAGACTCCCAAAGAGATTAGGTTCTTCCTAAGCTTAGGTACATGTCTCACATCATTTAGTATCTTAACAGATCCATCAAACATCTTAATTCAAATGCTACCAATTCCCACAAATTTACATGA
>ML847415.1:28363-54313 GCA_009831015.1 Picea engelmannii | reverse complement strand
CAATTGGCTAAAGAAGGTATTGCTCCTTGTATCCTCATAGTGTGCTATCATTTCTTCCGTGAAAATTGTCCAAGTGACGAGTGATTTGCGAGAACAAAGCCATCGATACGAAACAAATTGATTAGGTTCTAAATATAAAGAAGAAATTTGTACCTTTTGTGTATGTGGCACATTATGGAGATCAAAGAATTGCTCCATCTAAAGTATCCATGTGATTGGGTCCTTTCCATCAAACTTCCTCATGTCAATCTTAGGAACGTGGTTGGTCTTCAAACCAAAGTTGGAGTTTCTCCATTCTTGATTCACCTTCCTTGTGTCCACATCATGAATTTCATGGGATGCATTTTCACTTTCAGGTGTCTTCTCTGTTATGAAAATTTTCAATACTTCCATGATCTCCCCTTTTAAACCATCTATCTTAGTGTCCAACTTAGCTTCCATTGAATCCATATTAGTATCCAACTTAGCTTCCATTGAATCCATCTTAGATTCCATTGAATCCATCTTATTTTGTAGTTCATTTGTGTCCCTACACATTTATTCACCTTCATCAAGAGTTGAAGTAGGATTTTCTGGAGGCTTATTTGGTGTAGAAGTTCCCTTTTTGGGTGGCATGTTGGCCAAGTATCACTTTTGAACCTTGATTTTGAGGTGATTCTGCTAGAAAATATTTCTTCTGTTGTATCTCCCAATTTTTGGCCCTTCTGGGTATGAAACTTTCTCTTATGTCTTTCTCTAATATTTCTTCTCTGCAATTCCCCAGGTCTGATCAAAATTGGATGTGCCAAGTGGAATTTACGGTAACTTCCCCACAACTTGCCGATTTTTGGCCTTTCCAGGAGATCTCACTTGTATAGTGTGCCCCGCCCAAAATAATTAATATAAAATTCTGAAACTCACACCCAAAATACTATAGATTGTCCACAATCCAATGCAACACTTCCCACTCAATTTGGATACTCTAGAAAGAAGTTATGATTGTTTTACCTGGAACACCTTCTTGAGACTAGTCAATAGGACTAGTCAGATAACCTATCTTACACAGGGTGTATCTACAAATTTAAGATGATACAGAAGCTGAAATTTTTACCATAGATACATTAATAATTTTTGTAAAAGGCCTCCAGATTTCAGGGTCTGAAACGTTACAAAAAAAATTTATAGTGAAAATTCCGCAATGACTCATTTTAGGATGATTCCAGAACCCTATCTTGTACAGGATGTATCTCCGAAATTATAAGGCCTCAAGAGCTGAATTTTGAACCCAACGTACCTTGATCTGTATTCTAAATATCCTTTAAGACGTTCCTTCTGAAACATTGTATAACAAAAGTTATAGTGAAAATTCCATGGTGTCTCAGATGTAGCAGTGAAACCCCAAGACCTTGAGCTCTGATACCATATGTTAAGAACCAAACATCGATATAGCATAGAAAAACCTCAGGAAAAGTACTCAACGCCTTGAAAAAGAGATAATTTTAGATAATAAGACTCTTCTAGGGGGAAACCTCCTTTTACCCCACTTAAATGTTCAAGTACAAGATAATTCAAAATGAAAATGTCTCCTTGGTATATATAGGAGACTAGGAGGTATAATTACAACTAATGGCCTAAAGCCAGCATAAATAAAATAGCATTACTAATCTAATATGACCCAATTAAGGGGTAATAAATAACATTACTAATCTAATATGCCCCAATTAAGGGGTAATAAATAACATTACTAATCTAATATGCGCTAATTAAGGGGTAATGAGCCAATATTAGGGCTTAACAAATCTATTCTCATATATTAATGAGAATGGGAAAGAAAAAACACTAAGCTCGGTAAGCTATTCTCATGTATTTATTAGCACAATAAAGAATAAATACTAAGCTCAGTATTGGTTTCATTTTTACACAAGCATGAAACAAAGTAAAACTATGCTTTGGTAGGTTTCATTTTATTGCAAGACGAATGAGCGAAGATATAATAAAGAAATGAACAGAGATATCATGGATATCAAATAATATAGCATAAATATATCAGATATGAAACCATAAACACAAAGATACAACAATACACAATTTCTATTAATGAAATAAATGTATAGAGACTGTAAAAATAGAGAGTGAAAGACTCGCTAGAATGGTGGCAACTTATCTCTAAGAAGAGATGTGACGGCTACTCGCATTCACAAGAATATTATTAAAATGAGGCTTTGAAGGCATTTTTACAATAAACCTAACCCTAGGAGATGAAGCGCCAAAAGTCATGTGGGCCCTGTTCTGGTAAGTTAGTACATCAACTTCCTGGGGTCGTAACTTTTGCATACGATCTTCATTTTAGGCATACGATAGCCCATTGGAAATGTATCATCGAGGAGGTTAATTTTATGGGATCAATGATGCATTCAAATATCATTGAGAATATCTATCTCAAAAAACCTTCATTTAGGCCCTCAAAATGGGCCCAAAAGTTAAAACTACTAAAAATGGTAAATTGCCAAAATTGCTAGAAAACAGTTTTGAGCTAGTTGGAAAAGGTGGGTGGCCACTGATACCCACCTGGATCAATCCTCCCACCTTAGGAAAAAATGGTCTCCATTGTGTTGAGTTCTCGAGGGAGAGGAAAAATCATTTGCTGAATCTAAATCTTGGTGAGCTGCTTGCCTTGATGGAGATGTCGCGTTGCTCGGTTTGTGGAAGACTATCACAAGCATGTGGCTGGAAGGGTTGGACCTTTTTAACTAGTAGGGATACATGAGATTATATTGCGCAGAAGGAATATTTTCTCTTTTCTACAACCTTGTCAATCTGCTTTTGTTGGATAGAAGGTGCTTGAGGCGAGCCTGTAGTGGTTGCAGTGTCCTTCTGTTCCCCTTTCGAACAGATTGTGACGAAGCTAAATTTTGCAGTATGAGATAATACCTTGCGGCACTGTTTAGGTGGAAAAATAGTCGGAACTACCTCTGGTATTTTATAGAGATGACCCCCCAGAGAAACAATGACACTGCGGGGTCGAGACTCATAAACATCATTGCACTTCCACATATATGGTTGGCCCAAGAGAACGTCACAGACATCCAGTGGGGAAACATCACATAATACCTCATCCTTGAAGGGCTGGATGTCATATGCCAATCGACACTACTGGTTGACACAAATATCTCATCCTTGGTGAAGCCACCCGATGTTGTACGGCTGCGGGTGTGGTGTTGTCGAAAATCCCAATTGTTTGACGACCTCTGCTGAGATGAGGTTATTCTTCCTTCCGCTATCAAAAATAAAATGTAGCGGGTTCCCCTTAAACCACATATGTGAATGAAAAAAGGTGCTCCCCCTCTTTAGGTTCTGTTGGTTCTTCTTGTTGAATTGTTGCGGTCATGACAATAGCAGTGGGGTTTGCGTCGATGATTTGTCTTTTCCCAATATTTTCATAATCAGATTTCGAATCAGGGTTTGTCTCTTTGTCTTTGATCTCGACCAGCAATAATTGTTTTGAGTGAAATTCATCAATGTTGTTCCAAGTGATTTTGTGAAAATCACACCATTTTCCGGTGTCGTTCTGCATCTTCCCATGACCCTTCTTTTCTTGTGGCTTAAACTAGTTTTCAAGAAGCTATTTGATAAGGCCATATTTATCATACTTTGGTTTTTGTGGATTTGTAGACTCAAACTCCCATTTGTTCTTGTGCTTAAATTTTTTCTCAATTTTAACATCACATCGATAAGCAACACCGAGTGATGATATGTCTAGAAAATCCATTTCATTTTGGATGTATCTGTGTAGAGCCCCATGGTATTTCATAACCAAATGTCGTCTAGAGTCTTTGATACCTAGCTTGGTGCTCAAGGTATGGAAGGTATTGGTGAAATCCAGAACTTCTTGGCCCCTCTCTCACCATAGTGTGGTCCATATCATGTACTGGTCCTCATAGTTGCTAACAGGGTAATACTGTTCCTTTACCACATCCACAAAAAAAATCCCAAGTGGGCATGACCCCATATATTCCAGAATCCTCTGTGGAAATTTTCTCCCAATAAGTTTCCCACCAATGTTTGACATGAGGGAGAGATTTAAGGAGTGTGAAGGTGATATTTTATCTATTGGAAAAATTGTGAACAAAGAAATAAAGTTCTAACAGATTTAACCATTTGTCTAGGGCTTCTGCATCTATCTGTCCTTCAAATACAGGAATATCAAAATTAACTTGTACCTTGAAATGCGAGGTGCTTCCAAAGTGGTCGCTTGATGAATATGCGCCTATTGCTATCGGAAGGTGTTGAAGGATGTGGGAAATATTCTCCATCATTTCGTCCCTCTGTCGCGTGAGAGTTTGCTCAAGCAACAGATTGATAGGATCATATGTTCCATCTTTTTTCTTTTCTTCTGCCATCGAGTATTTCTTGGGTGTGCGAGAGATATTGTCTTCAAGAGAGACGAGCTCGAGACCCAACTTTCTATACTCGGACCTTGTCAGGGACATGCACTGAAAAGCAATCAAGAGCAACATGCTCTGATACCACTGATCCAGATTATTTTTGGCACGAAATGAGAGCAAAGATATAATAAAGAAATACACATATATATCGTGGATATCGAATAATATAGAAGAAATGTATCAGATGTAAAACCATAAACCCAAATATACATTAATACATGATTTCTATTAATGAAAGAAATGTATAGAGACTGTAAAAATATAGAGTGAAAGACACGCTAGAATGGTGGTATCTTATTTCTAAGAAGAGATGTGATAGCTACTCGCATTCACAAGAAGATGATTACAATGAGGCTATGAAGGAATTTTTACAATAAAATGGAATGCCCAAAACCCTAGACATCCAAAAACCTAACCCTAGGAGATGAAGCACCAAAAGTCATGTGGGCCCCGTTTGGGTAAGTTAGTACATCAACTTCCTAGGGTCGGAACTTTTGCATACCATCTCCATTTTAGGCGTATGATATCATGTTGGAAATGTATTATCAAAGAGATTAAATTTGGGGGATCAATCATGCATTCAGATATCATTAAGAAGCTCGATCCCAAAAAACCTTCTTTTAGGCCCTCAAAATGGCTACGGAAGTTAAAACTGCTAAAATAGTAAATTGCCAAAGTTTCTAGAAAATTGTTTTGAGCCAGTTGGAAAAGGTGGGTGGCCATCGATATCCACCTAGATAAATCCTCCCTCCTTAGGAAGCAATGGTCTCAATTGTGGTGAGTGCCCGGGGGAGAGGAAAAAGCGTTTGTTGAATCTGAATCTTGGTGAGTTGCTTGCCTTGCTGGAGACGTTGCGCTGCTCGATTTGTGGAATACTATAACTATAAATGTTTTGAACCTGCACATAATAGATCTAGCTGGAAAATACTACACACATTTGAAGAGAGAAATTGAGAAAGAAGAAGCAAGATAGAAAGAATGGAAGAATTCTCATTAACCGTATTCCACACTCAAAGAGTGAATAATTTACAATATATATAGGATAAATGAGTAAATAATGAGCCATAGTAGTGGTGTAGATTGATCTAGACACACACCAACAGTTACAAGAGTAAACTTCCACCTAGTCTAGTCTCTCAGGAAGTTATGGGAGTGAACTGCCACCCAGCTGAATTAACTAGTCAACTAGTCTTCAGTTAACTGACTGAACAAAGAGTAGTGAGTTGGTGATGATCCCAATGTTGCATGGTGACAAAACCAATGCAACATCTAAACTCAACTCAACTAGTCAAACCAAAGTGTCAACTAAAAGAGAATATTCTCCAGGTGGAGTATTCTCCTCTAAAATATAGGAGACTAGATAATGACTAATTATGACTAATAAACAAGTAAAAACCTTAGGAAAAATAAATCCTAGGTGTGTGTGAAGTAACTCCAACACCTGCCCTGAACATCACTATGGTGAAAATAAATAATAGGTCTTGGCTACAAAGCCATGTTAGGTACCCAAATACAAAAGATACACTGAAATAAATGAGGAAAGAGGGAAAAACTCATGGGAACCCGCCCCCCTCAAATTACAATGCATAAAAAAACAAAATGAGAATGAACAAAAAACAGTTGCTAAGCAACCTTGTCCATCACTCCAAGAAGACCTCGCAACTATGCAAGTTTGTGCTCATTGAAGATTTTGTTGAAGATGTAGATGTCTGCACGGATCTGACGAAGTAGATGAATCATTGATATTTCCACACATTTCCACTTTATCTTCTTGTAATGAACAATATCCAAATAAAATTTGGATAAAACTTTGAAAACCATGCGGCCGTTTCCGGAAAAAACACTGAAATTTTGTTGATTTTGAAACGATGATGACTTCATTTTCAAGACTCCATTTCGGACGATCTGTTTTTTTAAATTGGATATTTTCCCGAGAGGAATTCTAATATCCAATTTGTTTCTGCAAATGTTTCTCAGAAAATATCAGAATGGTGTATGATGTGTGCGGCTTCCTTTTTTACTCCTGAGATGCATGCATGTTGCATGCAAAAGTGTCTACATATGACTCCTGAGATGCATGCCATATGTCTTCCACATGAATTTTAGAAAACAAATCTAAAATGGAGTAGACATCATCTTCAATTAATGGAATACAAATTTCTGCAAAAACTTTTGTAGAAGACTCTTCATAATAAGAGACTTGATCTTCTGATGGCTTCTCTTCTCGATCTATCTGTTCGACCTCCTGCATGAAATATTCACAATATTCTTTATTCCCAAACAGAACCTCCAATCTGGTCCATAATTCATTTGGAGTTAATCTTTGTGATTCTTCATATACTTGATGGAAAAGTTCAGGAGAAACAAACATGTCCATACTTCCTATGGCCATATCTTGTCTATTGAGAAAGTCATTTTTCTCATCGAAAAAATCAGGCTCTACTTCCATTGCCATGGTTATTTGGTACAAGCCTCTACATCTAAGATGAAGAACAAATTTTGGCTTCCATTCCAAATAGTTTTGAGGCGTGAGAAGTATTTCTGATGAATAATCCATCTTTTTGTTGTCTTCAATATTTTGTATCTGCAAAAAATGATTTGGTGTATCTTTTTCTTAGCATTATGTCGGCTCTGATACCATGTAAATGTGTTGAACCTGCACATAATAGATCTAGCTATAAAATACTACACACATTTGCAGATACAAATTGAGAAAGAAGAAGCAAGATAGAAAGAATGGAAGACTTCTTATTAACCGCATTCCACACTCAAAGAGTGAATAATTTACAATATGTATAGGATAAATGAGTAACTAATGAGCCATAGTGGTGGTCTAGATTGAACTGGACACACACCAACAGTTACAAGAGTAAACTAGTCTAGTCTCTCAGGCAGTGACGGGAGTGAACTGCCACCTAGCTGAGTTAACTAGTCAACTAATATTTAGTTAACTGACTGAACAAATAGTAGTGAGTTGGTAATGATCTAAATGTTGCATGGTGACAAAACCAATGCAACATCTAAACTCAACTCAACCAGTCAAACTGAAGTGTCAACTAAAAGAGAATATTCTCCAGGTGGAATATTCTCCCCTAAAATATAGGAGACTAGATAATGACTAATTATGACTAATAAACAAGTAAAAACCTTAGGAAAAATAAATCCTAGGTATGTGTGAAGTAACTCCAAATATCTTGAGCAAGTGGATGGATGGTTTGGAACTTTTTAAACCAGTTTGGATACATGAGATTCTTTTGTGCAAAAGGACTCTTTGCACTTTGCTGCAACCTTGTTGACCTGCTTCTGTTGGATAGAAGGTGCTTGGTGCAAGGCTGCAGTGGTTGCAGTGTCCTTCTGTTCTCCTTTTGAACAAATTGTGAAGAAGCTACATTTTGCAGTATGAGATAATACCTTGCGACATTGTTTAGGTGGAACAATAGTCGTAACTACCTCTGGTATTCTATAGAGATGACCCCCTAGAGAAACAATGACACTGCAAGGTCAAGACTCATAAACAACATGGCGCTTCCACATATATGGTTGGCCCAAGAGAACATCACAGACATACAGTGGGGAAACATCACATAATACCTCATCTTTGAAGGGCTAGATGCTATATGACAATCGACATTGTGGGCTAACATGAAGATCTTGTCCTTGGCGAAGCCACCCGATGTTGTATGGCTGTAGGTGTGGTGTTGTCGACAATCCCAATTGTTTGATGACCTCTGCTGAGATGAGGTTATTCTGGCTTTTGTTGTCAACAATAAAATGCAGTGGGATCCCATTCACCCACATCTGTGAATGAAAAAGGTGCTTCCCCTCTTCAGGATCTATTGGTTCTTTTGGTTGAATTGTTGCGGTCACGACAATAATAGTGGGGTCTATGTTGATGATCTAACTTTTACCAATATTTTCATAATTAGATTTCAAATCAGAGTTTGGCTCTTTGTCTTTGATATAGGCCACCAATGACTGTTTTGAGCAACATTCATCGGTGTTGTGCCAGGGGATTTTGTGGAAATCATGCCATTTTCCGGTGACCTTCTGCGTCTTCTCGTGACCCTTCTTTTCCTGTGGCTTAGATTGGTTTTCAGGAAGTTGTTTGTCAGGGACGTATTTATCATACTTTGGTTGTTGCGGATTTGTAGACCCATACTCTCGTTTTTTCTGGTGCTTAAATTTCTTCTCGATTTTAACAACATATCGATAAGCACCATCGAGTGATGAGATGTCTAAAAAATCCATTTCATTTTGGATGTATATGTGTAGAGCCCCACGATATTTCAGAACCAAATGTCATTCAGAGTCTTTGATACCCAACTTGGTGCATAATGTATGGAAGGTATTCGTGAACTTTGGAACTTCTTGGACCCTCTCTTGCCGCAGTGAGGTCCATCTCATGTAATAGTCATCATCGTTTCGAACATGGTAATACTGTTCCTTTATTGCATCCACAAAAAAATCGCAAGTGGGCTCGGCCCCATATATTCTAGAATCCTCTATGGAAATTTGCTCCTAGTAAGTTTCGCACCAATGTTTGACATGAGGGAGGGATTTAAGGAGTGCGAAGGTGATCTTTTCTCTATCGAAATTTTTTTGAATAGAGAAATAACCTTCTAGTGGATTTAACCATTTGTCTAGGGCTTCTGCATCTATCTGTCCTTCAAAAACAGGAATATCAAAATTAACGTGTACCTTGAAAGGAGAGGTGCTTTCAAAGTGGTATCTTGATGAAGATGCGTCTATTTCTATCGGCAGGCATTGAAGGACATGGGATAAATTCTCCATCATTTTTCCCCTCTGTCGCATCAGAGCTTTCTCAAGCAACAGATTGATAGGATCATATGTTCCGTCGTTTTTCTTTTCTTCTGCAATGGATGGTTTCTTGAGTGTGCGAGGGAAATTTTCTTCAAGAGAGACAATATTGAGACCCAAATTTCTATACTCATACCTCATCGGGGACATGCACTGAAAAACAATAAAGAGCAGCCTGCTCTGATACCACTGATCCGAATTACTTTCGATACAAAATGAGAGTGTAGATATAATAAAGAAATGCACAGAGATATCCCATATATACAATAATATAGAAGAAATGTATCAGAGATGAAACCATAAAAACAAAGATACAATAATACAATATTTCTATTAATGAAATAAATGTACAGAGACTGTAAAAATACAGAGTGAAAGCCTCGCTAGAATGGTGGCAGCTTATCTTTGAGAAGGGATGTGACGGCTACTAGCATTCGCAAGAAGATGATTACAATGAGGCTCTGAAGGAATTTTTACAATAAACAGAAATGAAAAAAACCCTATACTTCGAAGAACCTAACCCAAGGAGATGAAGCACCAAAATTCACATGGGCCCCGTTTGGGTAAGTTAGTACATCAACTTCACGGGGTAGTAACTTTTGCATACAATCTCCATTTTAGGTGTTTGATATCCCGTTGGAAAGGTATCATGGAGGAGATTCATTTTAGGGGATTAATCATGCCTTCAACTATCATTGAGAATATTGATCCTGAAAAACCTTCTTTTCATCCCTCAAAATGGCCCCAAAAGTTAAAATTGCTAAAAATAGTAAATTGCAAAAATTACCAGAAAACTATTTTGAGACGATTGGAAAAGGTGGGTGGCCACCAATATCCACCTGGATCAATCCTTCCTCCTTAGGATGAAATGGTATCCATTGCATCGAGTGCCTGTGGGAGAGGAAAAAGCATTTGCTGAATCTGAATCTTGGTGAGTTGCTTGCCTTGCTGGAGACGTCGCGCTACTTGGTTTGTGGAAGGCTATCACGAGCATGTGGCTGGAAGGGTTGGACCTTTTTAACCAGTATGGATACATGAGATTCTTTTGTGAAAAAGAAATATTTTCTCTTTTCTACAACCTTGTCAACCTTCTTATGTTGGATAGAAGGTGCTTGGGGTGAGGCTGTAGTGGTTGCAGTGTCTTTTTGTTCCCCTTTTGAATAGATTGTGAAGAAGATGAATTTTGCAGTATGAGATACTACCTTGTGACACTGTTTAGGTGGAACAATAGTTGGAACTACCTCTGGTATTCTGTAGAGATGACCCCCCAGAGAAACAATGGCATTGTAGGGTCGAGACTCATAAACAACATGGCGCTTCCACATATATGGTTGGCCCAAGAGAACATCACAGACATCCAGTGGGGAAACATAACATAATACCTCATCCTTAAAGGGTTGGATGTCATATGACAATATACATTGTTGGCTGACACAAATATCTCATCCTTGGTGAAGCCACCCGATGTTGTATGGCTGTGGGTGTGGTGTTGTCGACAATCCCAACTGTTCGATGACCTCTGCTGAGATGAGATTCTTCTGTCTTCCACTATCAACAATAAAATGCAGCGGGGTCCCCTTCACCCAAATCTGTGAATGAAAAATGTGCTCCCCCTCTTCAAGATTTGTCGGTTCTTTTGGTTGAATTGTTGTGGTCGTGACAATAACAGTGGGGTTTGCGTTGATGATCTGTCTTTTACCAATATGTTCAGAATCAGATTACCAATCAGGGTTTGGATATTTTTCTTTGATCTTGGCCACCAATGACTATTTTAAGCGTCATTCATCGGTTTTGTGCTAGGGGATTTTGTGGAAATCACTCCATTTTTTGGTGTCCTTCTATGTCTTTCCATGACCCTTCTATTCCTATGTCTTAGACTGGTTTTCAGGAAGTTGTTTGTTAGGGCCGTCTTTATCATAGTTTTTCTTTTGCAGATTTGCAGACCCAAACTTTTGTTTGTTCTGGTTCTTAAATTTCTTGCCGATTTTAACAACATATCGATAAGAAACACCGAGTGATGGGATGTTGAGAAAATCCATTTCAGGTTGGATGTATCTGTGTAGAGCCCCACGATATTTCATAACCAAATATCGTTCAGAGTCTTTGATACCCAGCTTGGTGTGAAAATTATGGAAGATGTTGGTGAACTACGAAATAGATTGGCCCCTCTCTTGCTGTTGTGTGGAACATCTCATGTACTGGTCCTCATAGTTTCCAACAGGATAATATTGTTCATTTATCGCATCCACAAAAAAATCCCAAGTGGGCTCAGCCCCATATATTCCAGACTCCTCGGTGGAAATTTTATCCCACTAAGTTTCCCACCAATGTTTGACATGAGGGAGAGATTTAAGGAGTGCAAAGGTGATATTTTCTCTATCGGAAAAATTGTGAACAAAGAAATAACCTTCTAGCAGATTTAACCATTTGTCTAGGGCTTCTGCATCTATTTGTCCTTCAAATATAGGAATATCAAAATTAACTTGTAACTTTAAAGGCGAGGTTCTTCCAAAGTGGTTGCTTGATGAATACTTGCCTGTTTCTATCGACAAGAATTGAAGGATGTGGGAAAATGTCTCCATCATTTCGTCCCTCTATCGCGTGAGAGCTTTCTCAAGCAACAGATTGATAAGATCGTCTACTCCGTCGTTTTTCTTTTCTTCCTCCATGTAGGGTTTGTTCGGTGTGCAAGAGAGATTGTATTCAAGAGATACAAGATTGAGACCCAAATTTCTATACTTGGACCTCATCGGGGACATGGACTGAAAAATGATCAAGTGTAGCCTACTCTGATACCACAGATCCAGAGTATTTTCTGCACGAAATGAGAGTGGAGATAGAATAAAGAAATGCATAGAGATATCACGGATATCCAATAATATATCAGAAAGGTATTAGAGATGCAACCATAAACACAAATATAGAGTTATACATGATTTCTATTAATGAAATAAATGTATAGAGACTGTAAAAATACAGAGTGAATGACTCACTAGAATGGTGGCAGCTTATCTCTTAGAAGAGATGTGATGGCTACTCGCATTTACAAGAATATGATTACAATGAGTCTCTGAAGGCCTTTTTACAATAAATAGGAATGACCAAAAACATATACATCCAAAAACCTAACCCTAGGACATGAGGTTCCAAAAGTCATGTCAGCCCCGTTTGGGAAAGTTAGTACATCAAATTCCCAGGGTCGTAATTTTTGCATGCAATCTTCGTTTTAGGCGTATGATATACCGTTGGAAAGGTATCATCAAGGAGATAAATTTTGGGGGTTAAATAATTATTTTGAATATTATTGAGAATCTCGATCCCAAAAAACCTTCATTTAGGCCATGAAATTGGCCCCAAAACTTAAAACTGCTAAAAATAGTAAATTGCCAAAATTGTCAGAAAATAGTTTTGAGCCAATTGGAAAAGGTGGGTGGCCACCGATATCCACCTGGATAAATCCTCCCTCATTAGGAAGAAATGGTCTCCATTGCGTTGAGTGGAGAGGAAAACATGTTTGCTGAATCTAAATCTTGGTGAGTTGCTTGCCTTGCTGGAGACATCGCGTTGCTCGGTTTGTGGAAGGATATTACGAGCATGTGGCTGAAAGGTTTGGAAATTTTTAGCCAGTCTGGATACATGATATTATTTTGTGCAAATGGAATATTTGTGATTTGATGCAACCATGTCGACCTACTTTTTTTGGATAGAAGGTGCTTGGGGCGAGGCTGTGGTGGTTACAGTGTCCTTCTATTCCCCTTTTGAACATATTGTGAAGAAGATTAATTTTGCAGTATGAGATACTAACTTGCGACACTGTTTAGGTGGAAAAATAGTCGGAACTACCTCTGTTATTATGTAGAGATGACCCCCTAGAGAAATAATGACACTGCAGGGTCGAGACTCATAAACAACATGGCGCTTCCACATATATGGTTGGCCCAAGAGAACATCACAGACATCCACTGGGGAAACATCACATAATACCTCATCCTTGAAGGGAAGGATGTCGTATGACAATCAACACTACTGGTTGACATGAAGATCTCATCCTTGGCAAAGCCACCCAATGTTGTATGGTTGCGGGTGTGGTGTTGTCGACAATCCCAAGTTCCAACTGTTTGACGACCTCTGTTGAGATGAGGTTCTTCTGGCTTTCGATATGAACAATAAAATGCAGCGTGGTCCCCTTCACTCACATTTGTGAATGAAAAAGGCACTCCCCCTCTTCAGGATCTGTTGGTTCTTCTGGTTGAATTGTTGCGGTCATGACAATAGTAGTGGGGTCTACATCGATGATCTGTCTTTTACCAATATTTTCAGAATTAGATTTTGAATCAGGGTTTGGCTCTTTGTCCTTGATCTTGGCCACCAATGAATATTTTGAGTGACATTCATCTGTGTTGTGCCAGGGGATTTTGTGGAAATCGCACTATTTTCCGTTGTCCTTTTGTGTCTTCCTGTGACCCTTCTTTTCCTCTGTCTTAGACTGGTTTTCAGGAATCTATTTGTTAGGGCCTTCTTTATCATACTTTGGTTGTTGCGTATTTGTAGAACCAAACTCCCATTTATTCTGGTGCTTAACTTTCTTCTCGATTTTAACATCATATCAATAAACAACACCGAGTGATGAGATTTCCAAAAAATCCATTTCAGTTTGGATGTATCTGTGTAGATTCCCATGGTATTTCAGGACCAAATGTCATTCAAAGTCTTTGATACCCATCTTGGTGTGCTTGGTATGGAAGGTATTGGTGAACTCTAGAACTGCGTGGCCCCTCTCTTTCCGCAGTGTGGTCCATCTCATGTATTGGTCCTCATAGTTTCCAACAAGGTAATATTGTTCCTTTACCACATCAACAAAAAAATCCCAAGTGGGCTCGACCCCATATATTCCAGACTCCTCTGTGGAAATTTTCTCCTAGTAAGTTTCCCACTAATGTTTGACATGAGGGAGATATTTAAGGAATGCGAAGGTGATCGTTTCTCTGTCGGAAAAATTGTGAATAAAGAAATAACCTTCTAGCAGATTTAACCATTTGTCTAGGGATTCTGCATCTATCTGTCCTTCAAATAAAGGAATATTAAAATTAACGTGTACCTTTAAAGGTGAGGTTCTTCCAAAGTAGTCTCTTTATGAATATGTGCCTATTTCTATCGGTAGGTGTTGAAGTATGCGAGAAAAAGTATCCATCATTTCGTCCCTTTGTCGCGTGCGAGCTTACTCAAGCAACAGATTGATAGGATCATCTGCTCCGTTGTTTTTATTTTATTCCGCCATGGAGGGTTTCTTGGGAGTGCGAGAGAAATTGTCTTCAAGAGAGACAAGATCGAGACCCAAATTTCTATACTCAGACCTCGTCGGGGACATGCACTGAAAAATGATCAAGAGTAGCCTTCTCTGATACCACTGATCCGGATTATTTTTGGCATGAAATGAGAGTGGAGATATAATAAATAAATGCACAAAGATATCGCGGATATCCAATAATATAGAAGAAATGTATCAGAGATGCAACCATAAACACAAAGATACAGTAATACACAGTTTCTATTAATGAAATAAATGTACAAAGACTGTAAAAATACAGAGTGAAAGACTTGCTAGGATGGTGGGAGCTTATCTTCGAGAAGAGATGTGACAGCTACTCGCATTTGCAAGAAGATGATTACAATGAGGCTCTGAAGGAATTTTTACAATAAAAAGGAATTCCAAAAAACATAGACATCCAAAAACCTAACCCTAGGAGATGAAGTGCCAAAAGTCATGTGGGCGCCATTTGGGCAAGTTAGTACATCAACTTCCTAGGGTTGTAACTTTTGCATATGATCTTCGTTTTAGGCGTATGATAGCCTATTGGAAAGGTATTGTCGAGGATATTGATTTTGGGGGATCAATCATGCCTTCGAATACCATGGAAAAGAATGATCCTGGAAAACCTTCATTTAGGCCCTCAAAATGGCCCCGGAAGGTAAAACTGCTAAAAATAGTAAATTGCCAAAATTGCCAGAAAACTGTTTTGAGCCAATTGGAAAAGATGGGTGGCCACCAATATCCACATAGATAAATCCTCCCTCCTTAGGAAGCAATGGTATCCATTTCCTTGAGTGCTCGTGGGAGAGGAAAAAACGTTTACTGAATCAAAATCTTGGTGACCTGCTTGCCTTGTTGGAGACGTCACACTGCTTGTTTTGTGGAAGGCTATCACAAGCATGTGGTTGGAAGGGTTGGAAATTTTTAACCAGTCTAGATACATAATATTATTTTGTGCAGAAGTAATATTTGTTCTTTGCTGCAACCTTGTCGACCTGCTTCTGTTGGATAGAAGGTTCTTGGGGCAAGGTTGTAGTGGTTGTATTGTCCTTTTGTTCCCCATTTCAACAGATTGTGAAGAAGCTAAATTTTGCAGTATGATATACAAACTTGTGGCACTGTTTAGGTGGAACAATAGTCAAAACTACCTCTGGTGTTCTTTAGAGATGACCCCCCAGAAAAACAATGACATTACGGGGTTGAGACTCATAAACATCATAGCTCTTCCACATATATGATTGGCCCAAGAGAACATCACAGATATCCAGTGGGGAAACATCACATAATACCTCATCCTTGAAGGGTTGGATGTCGTATGGCAATTGAAACTGCTGGCTGACACGAAGATCACGTCCTTAAAGAAGCCACCTGATGTCGTATGACTATAGGTGTGGTGTTTTCGACAATCCTAATTGTTTGATGACCTCTGCTGAGATGAGGTTCTTCTGGGTTTCACTATCAAAAATAAAATGCAGCACGGTCCTCTTCACCCACATATGTGAATGAAAAAGGCTCTCCCCCTCTTAAGGATCTGTTGTTTCTTCTACTTGAATTGTTGCGGTCGCGACAATAGCAGTAGTGTCTGTGTGAATGATCTATCTTTTACCAATATTTTCAAAATCAAAGTTTGGATATTTGTCTTTGATCTTGACCACCAATAACTGTTTTGAGTGACATTCATCGGTGTTGTGCTAGGGGATTTTGTGGAAATCACACCATTTTCCGGTGTGCTTCTGTGTCTTCTCGTGACTCTTCTTTTCTTATGGCTTAGACTGGTTTTTAGGAATCTTTTTGTTAGGTTCGTATTTATCATACTTTGGTTGTTGTGGATTTGCAGACCCAAAGTCCCATTTGTTCCGGTGCTTAAATTTCTGCTTGATTTTAGCAGCATATCGATAAGCAACATTGAGTGATGAGATGTCCAGAAAATCCATTTCAGTTTGGATGTATCTGTGTAGAGCCCCATGGTATTTCAGAACCAAATGTCGTTCAGAGTCTTTTCTACCCATCTTGGTACACAAGGAATGGAAGGTATTGGTGAACTTCAGAACTTCTTGGCCCCTCTCTTGCCGCAGTGTGCTCCATCTCATGTACTGGTCCTCATATTTTCCAACAGGGTAATATTGTTCCTTTATCACATCCACACAAAAAAATGCAAGTGGGATCGACCCCATATATTACAAAATCTTCTATGGAACTTTTCTCGTAGTAAGTTTTCGACCAATGTTTGACATGAGGAAGATCTTTAAGGAGTGTGAAAGTGGTCTTTTCTCTGTCGAAAAAATTGTTAACAAAGAAATAACCTTCTAGCAAATTTAACCATTTGTCTAGGGCTTCTCCATCTATCTCTCCTTCAAATATAGGAATATCAAAATTAAATTGTACCTTGAAAGGAGAGGTGCTTCCAAATTTTTTTCTTGATGAATATGCACCTATTTCTATCGGCAGACGTTGAAGAATGTGGGAAAAAATCTCCATCATTTCGTCCCTCTCTCGTGTGAGAGATTGCTCAAGCAACAGATTAATAGGATCGTCTGCTCCGTCGTTTTTATTTTATTCCACCATGGATGGTTTATTGGGCGTATGAGAGCAATTTTCTTCAAGATAGATAAGGTTGAGACCCAACTTTCTATACTTGGACCTCGTCGGCGGAGACATGCACTGTAAAATGATCAAGAGTAGCATGCTCTGATACCACTAATCCGAATTATTTTCAGCACAAAATGAGAGCAGAGATATAATAAAGAAATTCACAGAGATATCGTGGATATCCAATAATATAGAAGAAATGTATTAGAGATGAAACCATAAACACAAATATACAGTAATACACAATTTCTATTAATGAAAGAAATGTAAAGAGACTGTAAAAATACAGAGTGAAAGACTCGCTAGAATGGTGGCAGCTTATCTCTGAGAAGAAATATGACGGATACTCGCATATGAAAGAAATGATTACAATGAGGCTCTGAAGGAATTTTTACAATAAAAAGGAATGCCAAAAACCCTAGACATCCAAAAACCTAACCCTAGGAGACGAAGCGCCAAAATTCATGTGGGCCCTGTTTGGGTAAGTTTGTACATCAATTTCTCGGGGTCGTAACTTTTGCATACGATATCCATTTTAGGTGTATGATAGCCCGTTCGAAAGGTATCGTCGAGGAGATTCATTTTGGGGGATCAATAATGCCTTTGAATATCATTGAAAATATCGATCCCAAAAAACCTTCAATTAGGTCCTCAAAATGGCCCCAGAAGTTAAAACTACTAAAAATAGTAAATTAACAAAATTGCTAGAAAACTATTTTGATCCAGTTGGAAAAGGTGGGTGGCCACCAATATCCACCTGGATCAATCCTCCCTACTTAGGAAGTAATGGTATCCATTGCGTTTATTTCCCAGGGGAGAGAAAAAAGTGTTTGCTGAATCTGAATCTTGGTGAGTTGCTTGCCTTGGTTGAGACGTCGCGTTGCTCGGTTTGTGGAAGGCTATCACGAGCATGTGGCTGGAAGGGCTGGACCTTTTTAACTAGTCTGGATACATGCGATTGTTTTGTGTAGAAGGAATCTGTGTTATTTGCTACAACCTTGTCGACCTTCTTCTATTGGATAGAAAGTGTCTGGGGGAGAGGAAAAAGTGTTTGTTGAATCTGAATCTTGATGAGTTACTTGCCTTGCTGGAGACACTGCACTGCTCGATTTGTGGAAGGCTATCAAGAAAATGTGGCTAGAAGGGTTGGACCTTTTTAACCAGTCTAGATACATGAGATTCTTTTGTGTAGAAGGAATCTTTGTGCTTTGTTGCAACCTTGTCGACCTGCTTCTATTGCATAGAAAGTGTTTAGGGTGAGGTTGTAGTGGTTGCAATGTCCTTTTGTTTCCCTTTTGAACATATTGTGAAGAATCTGAATTTTGCAGTATGAGATGCTACCTTGTGGAACTATTTAGGTGGAAGAATAGTTGGAACTACCTCTGGTATTCTGTAGATATTACCCCCCAAAGAAACAATGACACTGCGGGGTTGAGACTCATAAAGAACATGGTTCTTCCACATATATGGTTGGCCCAAGAGAATATCATAGACATAAAGTGGGAAAAAATTACATAATACCCCATCCTTGAAGGGTTGGATGTCATATGAAAATTGACACTGCTGGCTAACACAAAGATCTCGTCCTTGGCGAAGCCACCCGATGTTGTATGGTTGTGGGTGTGTTGTTGTTGACAATCCCAACCGTTTGACAACCTCTGTTGAGATGAGGTTCTTCTGTCTTCCGCTATCAACAATAAAATGTAGTGGGTTCCCCTTCACCCACATCTGTGAATGAAAAAGGTGCTCCACCTCTTCAAGATCTGTTGGTTCCTCTGGTTGAATTGTTGCAATCATGACAATAGTAGTGGGGTCTGCGTCGATGATATGTCTTTTACCAATATTTTCAAAATCAGATTTTGAATCAGGGTTTGGCTCTTTGTCTTTGATCTTGGCCACCAATGGTTGTTTTGAGAGACATTCATTGTTGTTGTGCTAGGGGCTTCTGTGGAAATCACACCATTTTCCAGTGTCCTTCTGCATCTTCTCATGACCCTTTTTTTCCTGTGGCTTAGACGGGTTTTTAGGAAGTTGTTTGTTAGGGACGTCTTTATCATACTTTGGTTCTTGTGGATTTTTAGAACCAAACTCCCATTTGTTCTGGTTCTTAAATTTCTTCTCGATTTTAACAACATATCGATAAGCAACACCGAGTGATGAGATGTCCATAAAATCCATTGCAGTTTGGATGTATCTGTGTAGAGCACCTCGGTATTTCAGAACCAAATTTCGTTCAGAATATTTCATACCTAGCTTGGTGTGCAAGGTATGGAAGGTATTGGTGAACTCCATAACTTCTTGGCCCCTCTCTTATCACAGTGTGGTCCATCTCATGTAATGGTCCTCATAGTTGCCAATAGGGTAATATTGTTCCTTTACCACATCCACAAAAAAATCCCAAGTGGGCTTGACCCCATATATTCCAGACTCCTCTATGGAAATTTGTTCCCAGTAAGTTTCCCACCAATGTTTGACATGAGGGATATCCTTAAGGAGTGTGAATCCGATATTTTCTCTGTCGAAAAAATTGTGAACAGAGAAATAACCTTCTAGCAGATTTAAACGGTTGTCTAGGGCTTCTGCATCCATCTATCCTCTAAATATAGGAATATAAAAATTAAATTTTACCTTGAGAGGAGAGGTGCTTACAAAGTGGATTCTTGATGAATATTCACCTATTTTTATCGGTAGGCATTGAAGGATGTGGGAAAAATTCTCCATCATTTCATCCCTCTGTCGTGTGAGAACTTGCTCAAGCAACAAATTGATAGGATCGTATGCTCCGTCATTTTTATTTTCTTTCACCATGGAAGCTTTCTTGGGAATGAGAGAGTGATTTTATTCAAGAGAGAAAATCTTGATATCCAACTTGCTAGACTCGTACCTCGTCGGATACATGCACTAAAAAATGATCAAGAACAACTTGCTCTGATACCACTGATCCAGATTATTTCAACACGAAATGAGAGCAGAGATATAATAAAGAAATGCACAGAAATATCACGGATACCCAATAATATAGTAGAAATGTATCATAGATGAAACCATAAACACAAAGATAGAGTAATACACTATTTCTATTAATGAAATAAATGTACAGAGACTGTAAAAATACGGAGTGAAAGACTCTCTAGAATGGTGGCAACTTATCTCTGAGAAGAGATGTGACAGCTACTCACATTCGCAAGGAAATGATTAAAATGATGCTCTGAATGCCTTTTTACAATAAACGGGAATGTCAAAAACCCTAGACATCCAAAAACCTAACCCTAGGAGATGAAGCGGCAAAAGTCATGTGGGCCCCGTTTGGGTAAGTTAGTACATCAACTTCTCAGGGTCGTAACTTTTGCATACAGTCTCCGTTTTAAGGGTATGATAGCTCGTTGGAAAGGTATCATCGAGGAGATTCATTTTGTGTTATCAATGCTATATTTTATTACTATTGAGAATCTTGATCTCTAAAAACCTTCATTTAGGCCCTCAAAATGGTCCCAGAAGTTAAAACTACTAAAAATAGTAAATTGCCAAAATTTCCAGAAAATTGTTTTGAGGCAGTTGGAAAAGGTGGGTGGCCACTGATATCCACCTAGATTAATCTTCTATACTTAGGTGTAAATGGTATCCATTGCGTTGAGTGCCCAGGGGAGAGGAAAAAGTGTTTGCTGAATCTGAATCCTGGTGCGTTGGTTGCCTTGGTGGAGACGTCGCGTTGCTCGGTTTATGGAAAGCTATCACGAGCATGTGGTTGGAAGGGTTGGACCTTTTTAAATAGTCTAGATACATTATATTATTTTGTTCATAAGGAAAATTTTCACTTTGTTGAAACCTTTTTGACCTTGTTCTGTTGGATAGAAGGGGCTTGGGGTGAGGCTGTAGTGGTTGCAATGTCCTTATGTTCCCCTTTTGAATAGATTGTGAAAAAAATTAATTTTGTAGTATGTGATACTACCTTGCAGAACTGTTTAGATGGAACAATAATCGGAACTACCTCTGGTATTCTATAGAGATGACCCCCCAGAGAATCAATGACACTGCGGGGTCGAGACTCATAAACAACATGGTGTTTCCACGTATATGGTTGTCCCAAGAGAACATCACAAACATCTAGTGGGGAAAAATCACATAATATCTCATCCTTGAAGGGCTGGATGCCATATGACAATCGACATTGTTGGTTGACATGAAGATCTCTTCCTTGGGGAAGCCACTTGATGTTGTATGGAAGCGGGTGTGGTGTTGTCGAAAATACCAATTGTTTGACAACCTCTGCTGAGAGGAGGTTCTTATGGCTTCCGCTATGAACAATAAAATGCAACGAGGTCCCATTCACCCACATCTATGAATGAAAAAGGTGCTCCCTCTCTTCAGGATCTTTTGGCTCTTCTGGTTGAATTGCTGCAGTCGTGACAATAGCACTCGGGTCTACATCGATGATCTGTCTTTTACCAATATTTTCATAATCAGATTATGAATCAAGGTTTCTCTCTTTGTCTTTGATCTCAACCACCAATGAATATTTTGAGCAACATTTATCGGTGTTATGCCAGAGGATTTTGTGGGAATCGCACCATTTTCTGGTGTCCTTCTACATCTTCCCGTGACCCTTCTTTTCCTTTGTCTTAGACTGGTTTTCAGGAAGTTGTTTGTTAGGGCCATCTTTATCATACTTTGGTTATTGCGGATTTGTAGACCCAAACTCCCATTTGTTATGGTGCTTAAATTTATGCTCGATTTTAACAACATATCGATAAGAAACACCAAGTGATGAGATGTCCAGAAAATCCATTTCAATTTGGATGTATCTGTGTAGAGCCCCATGGTATTTCAAAACCAAATGTTGTTCAAAGTATTTTATACCCATCTTGGTGAGCAAGGTATGGAAGGTATTGGTGAACTTTAGAACTGCTTGGCCCCTCTCTTGCCATAGTGTGGTCCATCTCATGTACTGGTCCTCATATTTTCCAACAAGGTAATACTGTTCCTTTACCACATCCACAAAAAAATCCCAAGAGGGATCAGCCCCATATATTCCAGACTCCTCTACGGAACTTTTCTCCCAGTAATTTTTCCACCAATGTTTGACATGAGGGAGAGATTTAAGGAGTGTGAAGGTGATATTTTCTCTATCGAAAAAATTGTCAACAAAGAAATAACCTTCTTGTAGATTTAACCATTTGTCTAGGGCTTCTGCATCTATCTGTCCTTCAAATACAGGAATATCAAAATTAACTTGTACCTTGAAAGGCGAGTTGATTCCAAAGTGTATGCTTAATGAATATGCACCTGTTTCTATCGACAGGCGTTGAACGATGTGGAAAAAAATATACATCATTTCGGCCCTCTATCGTGTGAGAGCTTGCTCAAGCAACAGATTGACAGGATTGTCTGCTCCGTTGTTTTTATTTTCTTCCACCATGGAGGGTTTCTTGGGCATGCAAGAGAGATTGTATTCAAGAGAGACAAGATCAAGACCCAAATTTCTATACTCCAACCTCGTCAGGGAGATACACTAAAAAATGATAAAGAGGTGACTGCTCTAATACCACTGATCCAGATTATTTTCGGCACGAAATGAGAGTAGAGATATAATAAAGAAATGCACATAGATATTGCGGATATCCAACAATATAGCAGAAATGTATCAAATATGCAACCATAAACACAAAGATATAGTAATACACGATTTCTATTAATGAAAGAAATTACTGAGACAATAAAAATACAGAGTGAAAGACTTGTTAGAATAGTGGCAGCGTATCTCTGAGAAGAGATGTGACGGCTACTCGCATTCACAAGAGGATGATTAAAATGAGGCTCTGAAGGAATTTTTACAATAAACATGAATTCCAAAAACTCTAAACATCCAAAAACCTAACCCTAGAATATGAAGAGCCAAAAGTCATGTGGGCCCCGTTTGGGTAAGTTAGTACATCAACTTCCTGGGGTCATAACTTTTGCATACAATCTCTGTTTTAGGGCGCATATGATAGCCTGTTGGAAAGGTATCATCAAGGAGATTCATTTTGGGGGCTCAATCATACTTTTGACTATCACTAAGAAGCTCAATCTCGAAAAACCTTCATTTAGGCCCTCAAAATGGCCCTGAAAGTTAAAACTGCTAAAAATAGTAAATTGCCAAAATTGCCAGAAAATTGTTTTGAGCTAGTTGGAAAAGGTGGGTGGACACCGATATCCACCTAGATCACCGAAAATAAAAAACAACTATGCTTGGAACTTTTCAATGTAATTTCCAAAGGTTTCGAGTGACACCCATGGGTGGTTGGTACTTTTCCCCCAACTTACGAAGCTAGTGGCTTAACTCTAGCATGATATCTAGAGGCTGGAGACATGCCCCCCAAGCTTCCTTTATTCAGAAAATATGATGTGGTTACAAATTTTTGTACTCGATTAGACATTTGAATACTAATAGGTAAATTTTCAACAGAGGAAGAGAGAGGATCAATCGAAGTTAATCATACTGCAAGAGCCTCGTTCTTATCGACAGTTGAAAACATAGGACATGTTTCCACATAATTAACTTGTGGTTGGGTGGATACCACTATATTGGGAACTTTTAAAGAATTCAGATGGTTTTCCTTCATATGAGGGACAACGAATGAAATATGGTCAATGGTCATAAGGTTTCCATTATGAGGGAAATACATCACTCGAAAGAGTGTGGACACAATAGATTTCATAGCATAAATATAGTCTCTCCCAAGGAGTAAATTAAAATCCAAGGTTCCTTGGACTATCATCACATCAATATGCACAATTTTCCCTCCTAAGGTAACATGTAATTGAGGAAGGATCCCTAAATATTCACTATCTGTTCTATCAAAAGCTAACAAATTATGGTTAACAGGAACAAGCTGAGGGGGATCGAGAGCTTTCCAATCCATTGAGGATAAAATTATAATATAAGAAACTTCATATACTATAGTGTGACATATGTTTATATTGAAAACTTGCACAATTATTTCGAAAGGCAGGTAGGAAGGAAAGCGAGGTCCTGTGAGTCTATTCCAATCAAAGAAAATGATCTCACTACTTGGATGGTTGTCCGTGGGAACATGTAAAACACCCCCATATTCTAGAAGAATTTGAAGAGATGAGAAACATTTGATTAGTATCGACTTCACTCCTCAGAGGAAGAGTGGAATCGATCGATGATGGAATCAAATCGACCACTTTAACTTCACTCTTGAAGGGAAGAGTGGGATCAACTGATGATAGTGTCAAATCAACCAATTTAACTTCACTCTTCAAGGGAAGAGTGGGATCGACTGATGATGGTGTCGGATTGACCACTTTAACTTCACTCTTCAAGGGAAGAGTGGGATCGAATGATGATGGTGTCGGATCAGCCATTTGATCAACTGGTGGTGAGTTGGGAGAGAGCCTATGGTAAGCAGTTGGAATTTGTTGTTGGACATCATCAATATTTTATAATAAACATGAAGCCTCGTCCATACGATGGAAAATGTAAGTTTGATGACTTCCTTCACATAACATACAAGGAAATTTGACTCTACTTTTCTTTTCCTCGACTATACTATGACTAGTTGATGGGTTTTCATCAACATGATGTCCAGAGGCTGGCGACATAGTTTTTTGAGAACTCATAGACCACAATTATAAGACTTTAGATAAACCAGGGAAATACTTAAGAATATGGTCACCCTTACAAATCCTGCAATGTAATTTGGGATTATGAGTTGTCTTGGTGGTCTTGACGATATCATCAACACTCCCAAAATGATGAATAGTAACTAGTTGTTTATTTCCACCATGACCTGCAATGGTTGGAAGTTTGTCCCCTTACTTACTTTTCTTCTTCTTAATATTCATTTTCTTTTTATTCTTATTTTCCTTGTTACTAGCTTCATATATTTCATTAGGAGAAAAAGAAGAAAGGGAAGAAGACCTGACAAGCGAAGAAGGAGAAGGGTCAACATGAGGTTGATGTTCTTGGGGTGGAGTTCTTGCATATGAAGCACTCGGTACATTCAAGATTATCAGAGTGGGAAACAACCATACCGGTAACCCAATAGTCAATCTTGGAAGACTCAAAGTGGCAATAAAAGGAGGAACAACGTTTCCATAAGAAGGAAAAACAAAAGGTTCCCTAGGGAAAGGGGTCCTTGGGTTGGTCATTCCGAGAACTAATTCCATATATACAAACTCATCCTAAGTTTTGCAAGGGAAAAAAAAACACAAGATAAAAGAATCCAGGAAGAAAATAATCAAACAAAACCCTTCTCATAATGAACACGCTAGTTGGTGATGAAATCCAACGCCACAAGATAAAAATAAGAATGGGATGAGATAGAGAGGGTGGATCTATTATGTTGGTGGTCTTCTTAATGGAATTACACCCTAGTGCGGAGCATGAGTGATTTTGACCAATGTATGTTCCAGGTACAGAAAAGACTTTCTCCTTCACCATCACCTTGTGTAAGAACCCTAAATATTATTTCCTCTAAGGTCACCACTTACAACAACAAAATTCTAGGAAAATAGTTGATAGTCAGATATACATGCAAGGGCAGGGTTGTTTAAGACTGAAAATCCCCTTGAGAGGTTCCTCCCAAAGAGTTGTGATCCTCTCAAGTGATCCCCAAGTGTCTTTCAACACCATTTGTAATACATGCATACCACTCCACCAAGACCAATGGAGCAGAGTTAGTTACTCTGTTGTCCCCAATCTGACCTAGTGATTGACCCTTGTGTGAGAAGGGTTGCCCAGAATAGTGATGCATCAAATGTATTTCTCTTCCTAACTTAGGATTCTATGTTTTTTTATAG
>ML847415.1:15736-28263 GCA_009831015.1 Picea engelmannii | reverse complement strand
AAATGGGATCCCCATCATATCCAATCACATCCCATTTATGCTTTCCGACATGTATGAATTCATCAATATTATCAACATAGTCATAAACATTATCATAACATGAAGGTTTTAAAGCATCCAAGGGCTCCTCTAACACTTCTTCACTTTCCAAATCATAAAATAAAGCATCATCAGATTATTGGAAAGGAAAATAACTTAGTGTATTTACTTCTTATTGTGTAGGATCTTCGAGGATTTGGATAACTTCATTAAATGGAATGTCATGCATCATTTTTTTGTCCTCGTGACTTGTCTCTACATAATAAGGAGGATTTGTCTTGTCCAAAGATTCCCTTTGTTCTTCCCTCTCTGAATCATAGAATAAGGCATTATCAAAAACCTAAAAAGGAAAATGACTAACCTCATCCTCTTCTTCTTGTGTAGGAGGAATAGGCTCGTGGATGGATTCAGTAGCAAAAGGATCACACATCAATACTTCATCATCATGTTTGATATCTTCAAGATCTCTCTCTTCAACCATGTCTTCATTATCTTTGGTAGAAGCATGAGCAAATTATTTCCCTTCCTCATGGGATTGGAAACCCTCATTAGGATTTCTCTCCTCAACCTCATGTTGGTTGATGACATGTTCCCTTCCTTCAAATATATCAGGGGAAACTAATCTCTCTAGACTAAGGGTATCTAGGGTAAAGAGGTGTCCTCCCTTGGACAAGGAGATATTTTCCTCGATTTCTAAATCCATGTTATGAGCTTCATGGACTATTTTTGGCCCCTTTTTACTAAGGAGAAACCCTAAATGCACTAGGAGTGAATTGGTATAGAGGTAAATGAGGTATCTGTCTTCAAGACAATGGATTTTAGGAATTTTTTATAGAAAATTTTCAAACCTATCTTGGAATTCCTTGATCGTATCATTCTTAATTTTTTATATATACTCGAGTATTTTTAGTAGAATTTGGATATCTTCCAATTTAATACCCATTATCTTGAGAAAGGTTTCTTCTAACTGGTCCATAGATGAGATGCTAGCATAAGGAAGATCATCATACAATTTCCCAGCATTTCCATGAAGAGTGGCATAGAAACTTTTCATTGCAAAATATTCAGCATCATCACTGATAGGGTGGAGTTGAAAGAAAGCCCCCCAAAAATCCATGTGATTGTCAGCTCTAACCTCATCACTACTAGTGAATCTAGGGAGACATTTTTCGTACCGCGGGGGAATTTGTCGAGGGTATCCTGGTATTTTAATCATGTCTAAGGGTTTGAAATTTCCCGTGTCCCATTAAGAATCCATGGTTGGATTTATCATCAGTGGTGTCACCAAATAATCTTTCTAGGGATCATCAAAGAGAAAAGAGAGAATCACCCTCAGTTGAGTCGCCAGGTAATCTTTTTAAGATAAATGATTTTGAGGAAAGGCATACCAAAAAGTTTCATCGTTGAGGAGAATTGACTCAATGTTCCCCAGAAATGATGCCAAAATGTTGTCACACAATTTGTACTTTCCAAAAATCCAAAGGAACGTGAACAATAAATTGGCGTAACAAGAGGTTGTTTTATCACTGTCACCTAAATAAGACACCTATTTCTCTTTAGGGGTAGTACCCCAGGGGAGACGTCCCCGGTGACCTCGGGGTTTGAGAAGGAAAAGGTAATAGTATCAAGAAATTTATTCCCCTCTCAAAATTCACTCTGATCAGAATGTCCCAAAGGTTTTAATAAGATGAAGAAAAGATTTGTTTAAGTGTACCTGCCCAAAACAAGACAACAAGAAAAACATTATTTGCAAGTACCAATTGATGTTAGTGCTTCATAAAACCATGAACTTTGAATAAAAGCATAAGATGATAATAAAAGATGAAGAACCATAAATATTTATTACAACAATGTATATATAGCAATAGCTTCACAATTATGCCTTAGTAAAGCTTCAATAATGACCAAGAATGATAACCTAAAATTGGCAGTATGCTAGTATTCGTCAAAACCAATGAAGGCAATGTAAAATCAGCTCTAACACTTGCTTTTAAGATGCTTTTACTTCTTTCATAGATGGATGTAGCTATATTTTGTAATAGCAGCAAGATAATTAGTAAGTTATCCTAATCTAAGGTTAGAAGTGGTTAGTAGATATATTGAAGTAGATGGTTTGAAAGTTATTTTCATCAATCAATCAATTGTAAGGTATGAATGAGTGCCTTTAGGGAAAATGGATTCACTTTCATAGTGGAAATATTTGGAAGAAACAAATGATAATGGATGAGCTAAATACAAGAGGGAGGATGGTTGAGGTGTTATTAACCTAAGGCCTCAATCATCCAAAAAAATAGAAGGAAAAAATTCACTAGGAAGTAGGTAACCCTAGGCCCTAGTGATTTTCCTTCTAATTTATGTCAAGTTTGAAATAAAATGAAACCTTAATGAAGAAATAGTACTATATCTATTACACATTATTTTGGTCATATTAGTGATCCATTGATAACATCTGTTCATGTTCCCAAAAATATCCTTTCTTCATGAGGAGAGTGACTGGCTTTCTCTTCTCAAAAATCCTATTAAGGAAGGTTGTCGCAGGCTGTACCATATGCAGGGTGCGACGATCCCTGATCATCGCCCCCTTCCCTAAATATGGGTTGTGACATCTCTACAAGATTCTCTATAGCTAGGGCGTGACGATGTCAAAAGACTAAGAAAAGGGGAAGTTTCATGAAAGTTCAAGAAGGGGATATTCTAGAAGGTGAGGTGGCATTCATATGGTTGGGATCTTACTCGCTTCTTTCATTTGGTGGGATCATCCTAATATCTTTAACCATCTCTCTCTCCCTTATATAAAGAGGGATTTATCATGGAAAAGGATAAGGTTAATGAAGGTTAATTAAGAACAAAATATCGATTCAAGGCTAAGATTGTATGGAGAGTTCTGCATTGGGTCATTCTTGAGAGCCTCATTTCAGTTCATCAAGTCATTGTGGATATTATTCATTCAATATTGGATAAAGTGTATGTGTTGGAGAAAAGGTTCATCGGAAGGGGACCTTGTGACATCAAGGATTTGTTTGTAATCTCCACTTTCATTATTATATGATACAGTGATATGTTTCTTTCCCATAAAACTCATCTCGTTTTATTGTATGATTCCTTGATCACATACATAGGTTCTCGTTGAGTATATTATTTCTTTCACTTTGGTTGGATTATGTCCCCTTGTATATTCAATATCCTAGGAGCACTATATTGGAGCTAGGATGACAATGACAAGAGGAAGTGATATTTAAACGGTATGTTTCTCATCTCTTGTTAGATAGTAAACTCAATGATTAGAACTTAGGGAAAGCGTCATATTCTGTTTTGTTTTGTTCTAGATCTAGGTGGACCTAGAGAGATCTTTTTATGTCCTCATTTACTGATAAGCCCCATAATAATATTGATACTAAGGTAGGGCCCTAGTATATGCTTCAATGGAGGTGTCTTCTAGCAAAATAAAGTAGGTGGAGAGCTATTAAGAGAAGGACAATAACATGTTCTTTTCTCCCAGGGTTTCACAATCGCAATTTCATAATATTATCAATGAAAATTAAAACATACCATAACCATTCAAAGAAAGAAGGTGGTTATGGCATCTTTGATGATAGAAGTAATGAAGGGATCGCCTGACTCGGACAAATCCATACCATAACCATTATCAATGAAAATGGTATCTTTCAATGAAAATTAAAAGATACCGTAACCATTCAAAGAAAGAAGGAGAAATACAACTATCAAATGAAGAAATGTAATGTTGGTTGTTGGAATACTCGCTCCAGATGCCTATATGACTTGGGATTTGGCCGAGTCAGGCAATCCCTTCATTACTTTTGTCATCAACGGTTCTAATCTTGTGCCTACATTCTCAACTACTTTTGTGGATGATTTACGTGTTGAAGTCACAACATCAACATGGGTAAATGATTTTAGGGAGAAGATTGAAAGAACAAGGTTTCTTAGTACAGTTTATCCTTCTGTGACAGCATTAGGATCTTGGTTACCATTGATTGCTAAGGCCATCAGGGATAGAGTTGCAAGGGATGGTGCAATCTAGCGTCCAGTTTCAAACAACCCTCAGGTTGTTATGAGACAAGCACAAACTATGGCACAAGTTGTTGTTTTCACCAAGACATCTCTTGGACTTTCAGGATGGTTATGCATGGGTGCTCATCATCATACATTATCTACAGAAACATCATCATCACCAGCAGAAGGTGAATCAAAGGCTCTCATGAGTGAAAGGAGTGATGGTGCCAAGTCTGCTATTATGCACTCTAGTGATATAAAAACAATGAAAAGTGCAACTTCATCATCATCTAGTGTGGAAGGCAATATAAATTCAACATGGGGCAGAGGATCATATCTTTCATATTCTGCTACCCCTGGTGAAGAATATATAGACTATGAACTTGATGGAGACGAAGAAGAGGACCTAATTACCTCAGAATCCATTATTGATCATTCAATTGAGGAAGATATAAGCGAGGATTATTTATGGCATCAACTTGAGAAAGAATTGAAGAGGAAATAAAAAGAGGATCAACAAGAGCATGAAGAAGAGGTTGTAGTGGCAAAAGAAATTATAGAAGATGAGGAGAATGTTCTTTCTACGGCTAATGAAATTGTTGGCCATGGTAGTACAGACATGGAGCTTAGTTTATCTGAAGCTGCTGGAAAATGAAAAGTCAAACACCTCAAGCTGCCTGCAATGCTCTCATTTCAAGGTTGTAGTTATTCTCAAATTTCCAAACCATGGTTATAGATCTAACCATCCTGCCTATGTCCAACACTTCTCTTCTCAATAAAGAGATTGCCACAACAGGTGCCATGTCGATGTGCAAACAACATTTCCAGGGGAGTTTGAAGAAGACATGTTACAGATAAAGAAGACTGTGAAAGATAAACAACAAACTTTGGAGAATAGCTAGATGATAAATTATAAAGGCTGAATGACTCCATGCCCAATACTAAAGACATAGGGTCTGCCAGGTTCTTGGAGACCTTGTAGGGAGGTTTCCATCCCAGTTGGAGCCAGATGTTAGTGATAAAAAATGCACTGGCATTTTTTAAAGAATGATGCCTAATCTTGCAGGGAACTTTTGATTACCTTCCCGTGCTCCAAATGAAGATTTGAAAGCACCATTGGAAAACTTAGGATTTCTAGATGTCGATCGACTATTCAAGCATGTAAAATGGACTCTCCACGACTGAGAAATTTGATTTTAAAAACATCTGCGCGTTCACCAGCTAACTCGTCATGAACTTTGCTAGTTAGCTGGTGAAAGCTCTGCTTTTCACCGGCTAATGAGCGGATTTTTGGGTAAATTAGCTGGTGAAAGCCTGTCACTGCCAGAATGACTGAATTTTTGCCTAGATCAAGATTTTTTGAGTTTGAATGGTTTGAAACCTCTTCAAATGGACAGTTGTTGAATTATCAAGTCTGATTCAATGGCTATTTTTGATGAATAAGGGAAAGAAGAGGTGTTTCAATATTTTTTGGTATATTTTTCAAAGGAAGAAAATCAGGGTTTTTGCACACTTCACCAAATTCGAATTTTATCTTTGGAGGACCAAATCAAATAGCCTTGGGAGGCTAAACTGCACTTCATCAACAATCTACTACTCTTAGAGATCATTAGATATGGATTGACCTCATCTTGAGGGTTTCTCCTATTTTATTGTAAATATTGTTTTGCTTTTTGTTTTAGAATAATTGATCCATCTTTTTAGGATCTGAAACTGCTTTGTAAAGGCTATAAAGCCTGGGGGGTTCAGTCATAGGACTAGGTTCAATCCTGGATACTTTTTGGCTATGTACTTTGACTCTTTTATGTTATATGAATCACAGTCCTCTTTTGTTACCAATGTCAGCATTATTCATATGTTCACCACTCTGTAATTTGATTCAGTTCATCTTAGCTATTGAGAACTGTCATCTTCTTTTGTAGCTCATGAATGTGAATTAAATGATTTTCTGCTATCTTGTATCACCCTACATGTTTGTGTACATGGTTATCTTGAATAGTATTCTTCACACCTTATTTCATTTCTGTAACTGATATTTGGTCTCTAAAAGCACTAGTTTATTTACATGCATAATAAGTTGTCTTTTTATAAGTCCTTCTCAGTTATCCCATTGTTCCAAACACTTTGATTATCAAATTTCTTAAGTTACCAAGCATTCTTAGCCTACAACCCTAAGGAGTTTCTTGGAGCAATAACAGAAGGATTGCAGATTTCTACTTACATTCACCAAGAATAATCTAGTCACAAGCCCTAGTTGAAGACTTTCCACCATGAAAATGCAAAAGTTCACCAATAAAATCTCCCTCCAAGAGTTGCACACCACTTAGTTCAATCAATAATCCTTAAAAGAGGTTGAATTTCAAACCTCACACTTCTGTGTGTGAAAGATGATGAATAAAAATGAGAGTTTGATATCTTATTTATACAATACAAATGACCTTTAATTCCATTTTAGGTCAAAAAAGGCTGACATGACTTGTTTACATGAAAAATCCAGTTTTACATAAAATTAACAAATAAAACCCTAAATTCATCTTTTTAGGGTGACGTCGTTCCCATCCTTGGGTGACGTTATCCTCCCTCCTGGAACGATAGGCATACAAAGTGAAACGTTGGGGCTTAAAACCCCTCAGGACTACCACATGTGCCAACAAAAATTTGGATACCTCAACTCGATCATGTCAAGGCTCTGAATAATGATGTTAAGGGCCTTCAAGGGCCAACGTCATGGTGGGAGGGAAAGACCCCCCTAGGTACAGGCCTTCCAAAGTGCTTATGGTAGAACGTCCTCCCTTTTCTCTAGTGCAAGCCTCTGGTATCTCTCTGCCCCTGGATGGAGTTTCAACATTCATTTAGTGGGATATCAACCCTGTGGAGGTCTGAGCTAATCATTTCCCTATATGTACCTGTCCATCGGGCATGGTCCTATAGCAACAACATGTACGCCCTCCATGGGCTCATAAGTCATAGGGATCATAGCAATTTCAATCACATCTAATAATCAAGTTACTTAAACATCTGCATAAAACCCCCCTTTTCCCAGACAAGTGCTCAAAGACGTTATGCTATTCTACAAGTCAGGTTTGGAGAGGGTTTTAGGACGTCCTATTGGGATAATTATCCTTAGGTTTGGGGTGTTTCCATGTGAATACCAATATAGGTCATGTAAGTGCATGATATGGTGTGGGGGATGTTTGGGCAAGGGGTGTAGTGATGACAAGGAAATGTAGGTCTTACTTGTGGGTGCCTCTGAAGAGGGTGAGGTTCACCTTGTCATGGATGAAATTGTTTCCTATCCCATTCGATTCCTTTTTACTCTTTGACTTATTTATTTTTCTTTCAAGAGAATATCTAGGGGACACTGCCCTGGCATGGTGACCAGTGGTGATAGCGTTACCCATAAGCATTTCATGTAGATGAGAAGGTTGGCTCATGATGAGACCCCCTTTATTTTGGTTATGCTGCCAAGAGCCAATACCCTTATGTGGTGACCATATTAATAGTAGTTTTGTATCACCACATGCCCATGGACCTAATAGGTTGGCTCATGATGACACTCCCTATCCACCAACTAGGTCTTGATTTTTATTATATTTTATGGGTCCCCCCCTTTTCTTGTTGAGAATCCTTTTATTACTTTCTCGGGGATACGTTTGCGAAGAATCTCAAGGTTTGATCTTGGATTTTAAATTTTTCTAGCTACTTTTACCCACTGGGCCTTTAGCCCCTTCTTCCCACAAGGCAAGGTACAACCATTACTATCTTGGAAAACCCAATGGTAGAACCAATGTAGGGGATAAATGAGAGGGAAAAATATGAAAAGTGATAAGTATGGAAGGAATGGATGTTGACCTTTCATAGATCCACCCATTGGCAACTCATCCATAAGGGAACCAAATTGCTAGGGCACTCTGTCATCCCCCCCAGGTATGGACAAGTTACAGTGACACATACCATGATACCCGGACTCATTACCTCATGGAGCAAGACCCACTGCTACTTCAGATTCAGGTCGATGGGATGGATGCTACTGTTGCTGATAGAATGAAGGTGCTGAAGAAAAAGGATGGGCCCTCCAGGGCCAATCTCAAGTCAATATGGCTCTCTATACTCCATGTCTAAGACCTGTTGGCCTTGAAACATAATCTCCTTATTTATCCCTAGGATAGAGGATAAGAAGGACTATTCCCATGACATAGTTTGAAGCATCGGTCTCAAAAGGTTGTTTCATATTGGGTAAGGAGAGTACTGTAGCTGAGCACTAGCGATGTTTCAAATCATCAAATGCTTTTTGTTGTGAATTCCCCCACATGAACCTTTCATTTCCACCACCCTTGGTCACTTGGATAAGGGCCTATGCAATATGGGAGAATCCTCACATGAACCTATTGTTATCAAAAAAATTATATTTTGGATAAATCCCAACCCAACAAAAAAATGATGAAAACTAGAAGAGAACCTACCCACTGTCACCTTAGGCAAGTATTCCCATCACTTTAGATATGAAGTAATCACCTCAAAGGGGGAATCTCAGTGACCCTAGGGGAGATGATATGGAATATGAAGAGATGAAGAGGATTCCCCCTGTAGGTCAATTATGGAAGGTGGAAAGGGCTTAAAAAGAGTCTCGTAGATGATAGAAGATATACTACAACGAGTTATACTTTCCAAGTGGTGATTGTACCTTTCCGAGACACAAGGAAAATGAAGAAACAAGACCAATATTATGTTGGAAAATAAATTTAATAATTTTGTCCCTAATTGCATAAATAAAAATTAATATAGATCAGCAATAAAATTATAATGAGATTTTCAAATAAATATGCTACAAGTCTACTTGAGATTGTAAGAGACAAGCTAACAATGACCAATTAACTCAAGTATGAAAGATCAAGAGTTTAGCATGAAAAAAGGATTGAATAAAATAGCATTGTAGAGATATAGTTGCATCCTTATAGATGTAGAAAACAATTTGTTACAGAAAAGAGATAAACCACCAAAAAATTCCAACAATACCCAAAAAGTGCGCTAGGGTCAATAGATTGTAAGAGCAAAAATTTAGAAACTTTCAACGGTTGGTTTGTGAGTTATTAAGGAATTTGTGTTAGGGTTTATGTATTCCTCATGACTGTAGATGAAATTTTATGACAACACAAAGAAAAATTTATCCAAATGTGACACCCTAGTGGCTCAACTAAGAATATAAATCATAGAATTGATTCCAATTTAGACAACCTTAAAATCCCGAGTTTTCATGTTAACCAATGCAAGATTTTATTTCTCCAATGCAATTATTTTTAGTTCATTTAGCTATTGGTTTATTAATTCAAATGAATAAATACTTGACAAATGCTATCTCCTTGGGGGTGTAGACCCTTTTACTCCCCAAGATAAGCAATGTTAACTAAGAAGTACTAGAAGGTTGTAAACCCTTTTACTTCTCCTAGTAAAACTGTGTGCAACAAAAAAATTCTAGAAAAAAATGATAGATAATGGTGGGAATGTAAATCCTTATACTCCCCAATAAGTATAGAAAATCAAACTTGTAACCAAGCAATGAAGAATAAAAAAGATAAAATCCTTACCTAGTCCAAGAACTGACAAGATAGACCTCCTCTTACAAAGATAAATCCACCATAAATGCAAGAGAAAAGCTCCAAGAGTGTTAGCGCACTAATTATCCCACCACTATCATGAAGAAACCATAACAAAATCACAAGAGATAGAAATTTCCAAAATAGGGAGAAAATTTCATCTAGGAAGGCTTCTCACAATGGCAGAGCTATGATTCAAATGACATGCAAATGATCTCTATTTATGCAAAATGTTTTAAATGTAGATTGTCCACATAATTTAGGGTAAACCACAAGATAAGGGGTCAAAATCCCTAATATTTCCCCTTGAAAAAAATAATATTAAATAATTCATAATTTGTACGTATTGAAACCCTATAGGGTGAGACGTCACCCTTTTAGGGAAACCTTTAGGCGCCTCTTGGCAAGTCGTTGAGATTGGAAAAGGGACGTTGTTCTTCCAAAATCAATATTCCAAGGTAATAGGACCTATATCCACTGAATAAAGGTTCCAATCCTCACCAAAGTTCCAAGTTTCACATCACCACCACATCCTAACCCATGTGTGACTTCAAGCTCCAAGAAGGTGACGTTTTTCCTCTTTCAAGAACATTGTTTAGGTGGTAGGGGCTAGGTAAGCTCCTCCAAGGTGTCATATAGGCATCCAAAGTCATGTATCTATGATCCATCATATGGTCCCTTGGAATCCAACATGTGGGATTCAATCCCCATTGAATCCCAATCTAGGCTTTGTTGGAAGATTGGTTGTTTTCATTGATGTCAACCCTAGTCATGGCTTTTGAACCGCAAGATTGATGAAGGTATTTGGACATGAAGGAAAATGCACATGTAGATACAACACCCATGAATGTATAGTATACATCATTTTTTTTCTAGTGGTATGCGACACGTCACGTGGATCCTCATGGTTGAGGAGAAATGAATTTTTGAAGATGACAAAGTGAATTGTACATGTAGGCCTTGAAGATAATTACAGACAATAATTACAAAATAAGAAAGTGTCAGGTCGGACCTAATGTCAAAAGGAAGTGAAATAAATGTTATAAATAAACATCATTATACATTCATTTGATAAAATTCGAATTTCAGAGGGAATAAGAAAGAAAAAGAAGGCTGGATTTCAAGGGAGGGTGAAGTCTTTTGTTGATGTGTTCTAAGGTATGTTATTTTTAGGTCATCTTACCATTTTTGCTATACCTTTGTTTATAGAATGATTCAGATGGTGAAATCACTATGGTATTGAGAATACCTATCAGGGTACCTCTGGTAAAAATTTCATCTCTTGATTCACTATAATTATAGAGATACACTCTGTGGAAGATAGGGTTTGTGACCAGTCTTGAAGCTAGTCAATAAATAGGTGTTCCGTGTAAAACAGTCATAAATTCTTCATACAGAATCAAAATGAACTGGGACCACTTCCATTGGAAATCATACGTACTATAGTTTCTTGTGTGCGATTTTTAGAATCGGATGTTAAGTATTGAGTGCAGGGCATGATGTACAAGTTGGGTCTTCTGAACATACCAGAATTGAATAAAGTCTACCATTCTTTCTATAACTTCTTTTTGGGGAGGATTCAAGGGGTGAAAATTGGAGGATTTTTAGAGAGTACATTGAGTAATATTATCTACAAGATCAGAGTACTCCAAGAATTGAAGAATTGCATAAATTGAAGAAGTCTCAGGAAGCATTACCAAGTTCTATGTGATGATTGGTTGATGGTGATGATTTAATGTAAAGTTTTATTATCTCTCATATATTGTTTGGTGGAAGGAAGGGGCAAGGATGGAGAGTTCAACTCTCTCTTAATTTTGGATGATTTTATCTTCCTCTTGGAGGTTTATCCCTCCCTCTACATTTGGAAGCTGTAGCTACCTTTGGAAGTCATTACCTCCATTCAACAAATACTATTGATTATTTCTCATATATTGTGCATGGTGTATTGTGGTGTATTGGTGTAACTCTTATACTATTGTTCATTGTTCATTGGATATAATTGAATGGTTTAAGTATAAGTTGAAAAAGGTTTTTAAATTATACTTGATATTGAGTCACCCCCCTCTTAGTATCAACAATTGGTATCAGAGCAGGTTACCTTCAGTACAGTTTAACCACTAGAAGGAATATCCTATGCAGAAATGGAAGACAACATTCCAAATGGGATTCCACCATTTGATGGAAGAAATTTTGAATACTGGAAAAATAGAATGGAAACTTACTTGAAAGCTCTTGGGGTAGATGTTTGGTTCTCAGTTGCTTCAGGATATAAAGCTTTGAAGAAACCAAAGACTGCAGCTCAGAAGGAAGCAAAAAGGAACAACAAACTAGCAATAGATACCATCTTGGATGGATTGACAGATTCAGTGAAATCCAAGGTGGGATCATGTGCATCAGCAAAAGATCTTTTGGACAAGCTACAAGACCTTTATGCAAGGGAAGAAGTAGTAGAAGAAGAAGAAGTTGAAGAATATTACAACATCTCAGATTTCAAAGAAGAAAATAGAGGTCAGTTCTTTTTCTTTAAATTGTGAAGGAGTAGGACATGTTGAATTTGAATGTCCTCATCCAAGGATTGAATGAAATTCCAATGAAGAAGAAGAAAATCATAAAGTAGAAATGATTCAACAAGAAGATGAGAATCTTAAAAAAATGAAAAATGTTGAGATTGAAAATAGCAAGTTCAAAGACACGTGTAGAAAACTAAGATGTGAATTGGTTAGTTGTGAAAAGACAATTGTAATCTTGAAGAAACAATTAGAAGACTTTGAGAAACTAAGAGAAGAAGCCATTTCCTTGAAAACTCTACTCGAAGAAGAAAGAAGAATAGGAGAAGTAAGGAATGTCCAAATGAAGAAGAAAGAAGAAGATTGTGAGAAA
>ML847415.1:0-14978 GCA_009831015.1 Picea engelmannii | reverse complement strand
AGTAAAATGTGTGATCAAGGATACACTCTTACGTTTGATTCCTGAAAATGTAAAATCAGAGAAAATAACTCAGGAAGATTGGTTGCAACTGCAACAAGAAGATCGAACAACATATACATCCTAGACATGAAGAAGAGAGAGAAGACAAAATCCACACAAAAGGATTCTAAGGAATAAAATGTCCCAAAGACCAAAAATAAGGATGAAGTATTATTGAGTGCCACATGTTTAAGGGGAGTAGCCCCAAAGAAGAAGGTTACTTTTTTCCATTAAAATTAGGGGGAGAAGCCATACCCTTTTCCATTGATGTCAAAGGGGGAGAGAAATTGGGATCAATATGATAGGGGGAGCATGAGTGTTTCCATCAATGACAAAGGGGGAGATTGTTGGAATATTGGTTGTTGTCATTGATGTCAACCCTAGTCATGGGTTTTGGACCGCAAGATTGATGAAGGTATTTGGACATGAAGGAAAATGCACATGTAGATACAACACTCATGGATGGATAGTATACATCATGTTGTTTCTGGTGGTATGTGGCACGTCACTTGGATCTTCATGGTTGAGGAGAAATGAATTTTTGAAGATGACAAAGTGAATTGTACATGTAGGCCCTGAAGATAATTATAGAAAATAATTACAAAATAAGAAAGTGTCAGGTCGGCCCTAATGTTAAAAGGAAGTGAAATAAATGGTATAAATAAACATCATTATACATTCATTTGATAAAATTCAAATTTCAGAGGGAAGAAGAAAGAAAAAGAAGGCCGTATTTCAAGGGAGGATGAAGTCTTTTGGTGATGTGTTCTAAGGTATGTTATTTTCAGGTCATCTTACCATTTTTTCTATAACTTTTTTTCTAGAAATATTCATATCATTAAATCACTATGGTATTGAGAAGACATATCAAGGTACCTATGGTAAAAATTTCAGCTCTTGATTCACTATAATTATGGATATACACTCTGTGGAAGATAGGGTTTGTGACCAGTCCCGAAGCTAGTCAATAAACAGGTGTTCGGGGTAGAAAAGTCATAAATTCTTCATACAGAATCCAAATTAAGTGGGCCCACTTCCATTGTAAAGAGTACAAACTGTAGTTTATTTTGTGAGAGTTTCAGAATCGGATGTTAAATATTGAGTGTGGGGCATGATGTACAAGTTGGGTCTTCTAAACAGACCAGAATTGAATAAAGTCTACCATTCTTTCTATAACCTCTTTTTGGGGAGGATTCAAGGAGTGAAAATAGGAGGAGTTTCAGAGAATACTTTGAGTAATATTATCTATAGGATCAGAGTACTCCATGAATTGAATAATTGCATAAATTGAAGAAGTCTCAAGAAGCATTACCAGGTTCTATGTGATGATTGGTTGATGGTGATGATTTAATGTAAAGTTTTATTATCTCTCATATATTCTTGGGTGGAAGGAAGGGGTAAGGATGGACAATTCAAATCTCTCTTGATATTGGATTATTGTATCTTCCTCTTGTATTTTTATCCCTCCCTCTACATTTGGAAGCTGTAGCTACCTTTGGAAGTCATTACTTCCCTTGAACAAAAACTATTGATTATTTCTCATATATTGTGCATGGTGTATTGTCGTGTATTGGTGTAACTCTTATACTATTATTCATTTCTCATTGGATATAATTGAATGGTTTAAGTATAAGTTGAAAAATGTTTTTAAATTATTCTTGATACTGATTCACCCCCCTCTCAGTATCAACAAGCTTGTTACTCCAAAACTATCCACCAGATGGGTCCCGCAAAGACAAATAGATGTGCACTCAAAGGATCTCAATTCAAAGCATCATGATGAGAAATTCAAATCAATAAAAGAGAGATATAAGCATGTACAGCCAAACCACCACATCAAAATAAACTAATTCTCAAATACCCTGTGTAATTTTCCAAGTTTAGGTATGGGAGGGTTGACAAAATGACCTATTGGGTGAATCGTTCCTCAATTTTAGGGTTGTTTCCCGAGGGGACCTCCTTCTAAGTCATGTGGAAAGGTGTCATGGATTAGGGGAATACTTTTTTGTATGAGGTTCATGTTATAAAATGGGTTGTAGTGTCTCACTTATGGGTGCCATTGTAGACAGTGTGTTGCACCTTCATTTTCAATGGAACCTTTTTCCGCGCCCATTTATTGCCTTTTATTCTTTTAGGATGTTCCCAGGTTGAATCCAAGGTGGGGATTCTACCTAAGTATGAAAAAATGTTCCCACCTTGAATCTACCCTTGTCACATAATGCTTCCCCAAGTTGGAAACATCTGTGGGGATTCTACCTAAGAAATAAAAAACAATGCCCACATGTGCTCCTCCTTGGTTGGAATTTTGTTATATTTATTTTCATGGGTCACATTAGTTTCTTATGAGAGACATTTCATTATCCTCGAGATCCATAGGAAAGCATATGGAAGGTTAATGGTTTTTTTTTTATCTTTTTCCATCCACAAGCCTTTGGGCCTTCATCCCCTTCTTCCCATGAAGTGAGAGATAACCCCTTCTTGGGTTAGTACAACTAAGAAACCAAAAAGGTGAGGAGATGAGGGGATGAAATGTGGAAAGTGACAAGTATGGTCGGGAATGGAATGATGACTCTTCAAAAGTTTTTACTAGTAGCATACCTATCCCCAAGGGTGACCCACTTGCTAGGGTGCAATGTGAACCAACTAAGTGAAACAGGGAAAAGAGCATAATTGTTACACATTATTTTAATCACATCTATGACCATTGATGATGTGCACCTACCCTTTTTGATTCAAAGGATTATTTCCTTAATCCTTGAAGAATATGGAAGAAAAACCTTTCCTAGAGAGATGAAACTATGGAATATTCCTTTAAAAACCCTAATTTATGAAGGTGTCACATTGAGTTCCTTTACATCCTGCAACATCATTGAATGTTTCATGTTGTAGCAACGTATCCTATGATAGTGTCACATGTTGCTTGTTCATAGGGTGCGAAATTGTTCATACAAAGGAAAAAAGAAGAAATTCGAGAAGTTTCTAGAATATATTCTTTGAGGATGAGATGTCCTTTGATCGGTTTGAATCTCACATGTATTCCTTATTGGGTGAGATCCTAACCTCTCATCCTAACCTTCTTATCCATTAATTTTCAAATATATAAAAGGAAGCATCTATCATGAAGAAACCTAATCAATCAATCAATCAATCAATCAATCATGAATAGTGGTCAATCATGGCTTTAGCTTCTGCGTTGTTACTTGGATGGGTTGCTATCAAACCTATGGTGTCATAAATCATAGAAGAAAAGGGTGTGTGTTGGAGAAAGGAATCATTGGGAGGTACTTCAAAACATCAAGGCTCTGGTTTCAATCTCTTCCATTATTATTAATACAACAATATATGTTCTTTCCCACAAATGCTATCCATTTTAGGTTATATTTGTTGCATTTATCCTTGATTATTTGCATGGATTTTATCAAATTATACTTTTGTTTCTTTCACTCTTGTTGGATTGTGTTTTCTTACAGTTTATCACCAACAAGTATTAATACAGAGATGGAAACTACAACTAGCAAGGACAATCATTGATTAAAAGGTGTGAGCTCTTTCTAGATAGTATATTTATTACATAAAACTAGGGGAATTCATATGTTTTTTCATGTTTTGTTCTATCTTTGGGTTCCCAAGATAGAGAGATTGTTCTATGTCTACATAGAAAAAAAATTCCAACAACAAAATTGATGACACCACTGGGGAACATTTTTTTTCTCCTGGTTTTGCTTTGGACTTTACCTTGTTTTTGCTTGAGTTTAACCTCCTGAGTCACTGGGTGAACTAGCTTGATTCTCAGACCTGATACCTACTGGGATTTTTGGAAAAACTCATTTTTTTCATTCTTTCTATTATTTTTGCACTTTCTTTTGAGAGACATTGTGACATCGTCGCACTATGTTGATCTATAGTATGTGACACTTGTTATTGTCACACTTTTATGCATTACAGACCATCATAGTCCTATAGAAACAAATTAGTTTGTTTCTCTTTTATATGATCTCATATTTGGTTTTGGCCTGGTTGTTTGGTTTTCTTATTTAGTCCTGATATTGATCCTTGCAGTCTTAAGTCTTCCTTTTGGCCATTTTTGCAATTTTTTGATATTTTTAAAAAACAATTCATGATTTCTTGCTTTGTTTTTAGCATTTTTTCTTTCTTCTGAAAGGGTTATAATCTCTTAGCTCTATCTTTGAGTGTCTTTCAATATGGCTCTTAATTTATTTTATCAAAGAATTTTATTGTGAATTATTTAGTGAAAGATAACTTCTTCCTTTTATTGAATAAGTCATTTTAAAATACATTGCTTGGATTTATTTTTCTTTTAAAGATAATTGTTTCTATTTTGATGTATTTATCTCTATATTTGGAATAAAAAGTTTCGATTCTTGCATCGATTTAGTTTGTGGGAATTTTTAGTTGCTTTGGGAAGAAACATTTTGAGTAGTGAGCCTCTTGGTTTAATGAATTTGGGACATTATGCATCAAGGAATATAAAAGGTTTTCTCCTTCTCATAATATAACTTTCATCAAAGTGAAACTTTTCATTTTCATATATTTGAATGGTTTGGAATCGGTCAAAACATCATCTTTTCCATGCCATTTTCCTTATGAGTAAAAAACCACGATAAAATTAATGAACTAATTAAAATATTTTAGAAAACAATATTTTCACTGGTAGTAAACCTACATTAGATTAGTTATAATGATTTTGAATAGGTGTTGAGGATAACTCTCCAAATCTATAAAAAAACATAGAATCCTAAGTTAGGAAGAGAAATACATTTGATGCATCACTATTCTGGGCAACCCTTCTCACACAAGGGTCAATCACTAGGTCAGATTGGGGACAACAGAGTAACTAACTCTGCTCCATTGGTCTTGGTGGAGTGGTATGCATGTATTACAAATGGTGTTGAAAGACACTTGGGGATCACTTGAGAGGATCACAACTCTTTGGGAGGAACCTCTCAAGGGGATTTTCAGTCTTAAACAACCCTGCCCTTGCATGTATATCTGACTATCAACTATTTTCCTAGAATTTTGTTGTTGTAAGTGGTGACCTTAGAGGAAATAATATTTAGGGTTCTTACACAAGGTGATGGTGAAGGAGAAAGTCTTTTCTGTACCTGGAACATACATTGGTCAAAATCACTCATGCTCCGCACTAGGGTGTAATTCCATTAAGAAGACCACCAACATAATAGATCCACCCTCTCTATCTCATCCCATTCTTATTTTTATCTTGTGGCGTTGGATTTCATCACCAACTAGCGTGTTCATTATGAGAAGGGTTTTGTTTGATTATTTTCTTCCTGGATTCTTTTATCTTGTGTTTTTTTTTCCCTTGCAAAACTTAGGATGAGTTTGTATATATGGAATTAGTTCTCGGAATGACCAACCCAAGGACCCCTTTCCCTAGGGAACCTTTTGTTTTTCCTTCTTATGGAAACGTTGTTCCTCCTTTTATTGCCACTTTGAGTCTTCCAAGATTGACTATTGGGTTACCGGTATGGTTGTTTCCCACTCTGATAATCTTGAATGTACCGAGTGCTTCATATGCAAGAACTCCACCCCAAGAACATCAACCTCATGTTGACCCTTCTCCTTCTTCGCTTGTCAGGTCTTCTTCCCTTTCTTCTTTTTCTCCTAATGAAATATATGAAGCTAGTAACAAGGAAAATAAGAATAAAAAGAAAATGAATATTAAGAAGAAGAAAAGTAAGTAAGGGGACAAACTTCCAACCATTGCAGGTCATGGTGGAAATAAACAACTAGTTACTATTCATCATTTTGGGAGTGTTGATGATATCGTCAAGACCACCAAGACAACTCATAATCCCAAATTACATTGCAGGATTTGTAAGGGTGACCATATTCTTAAGTATTTCCCTGGTTTATCTAAAGTCTTATAATTGTGGTCTATGAGTTCTCAAAAAACTATGTCGCCAGCCTCTGGACATCATGTTGATGAAAACCCATCAACTAGTCATAGTATAGTCGAGGAAAAGAAAAGTAGAGTCAAATTTCCTTGTATGTTATGTGAAGGAAGTCATCAAACTTACATTTTCCATCGTATGGACGAGGCTTCATGTTTATTATAAAATATTGATGATGTCCAACAACAAATTCCAACTGCTTACCATAGGCTCTCTCCCAACTCACCACCAGTTGATCAAATGGCTGATCCGACACCATCATCATTCGATCCCACTCTTCCCTTGAAGAGTGAAGTTAAAGTGGTCAATCCGACACCATCATCAGTCGATCCCACTCTTCCCTTGAAGAGTGAAGTTAAATTGGTTGATTTGACACTATCATCAGTTGATCCCACTCTTCCCTTCAAGAGTGAAGTTAAAGTGGTCGATTTGATTCCATCATCGATCGATTCCACTCTTCCTCTGAGGAGTGAAGTCGATACTAATCAAATGTTTCTCATCTCTTCAAATTCTTCTAGAATATGGGGGTGTTTTACATGTTCCCACGGACAACCATCCAAGTAGTGAGATCATTTTCTTTGATTGGAATAGACTCACAGGACCTCGCTTTCCTTCCTACCTGCCTTTCGAAATAATTGTGCAAGTTTTCAATATAAACATATGTCACACTATAGTATATGAAGTTTCTTATATTATAATTTTATCCTCAATGGATTGGAAAGCTCTCGATCCCCCTCAGCTTGTTCCTGTTAACCATAATTTGTTAGCTTTTGATAGAACAGATAGTGAATATTTAGGGATCCTTCCTCAATTACATGTTACCTTAGGAGGGAAAATTGTGCATATTGATGTGATGATAGTCCAAGGAACCTTGGATTTTAATTTACTCCTTGGGAGAGACTATATTTATGCTATGAAATCTATTGTGTCCACACTCTTTCGAGTGATGTATTTCCCTCATAATGGAAACCTTATGACCATTGACCATATTTCATTCGTTGTCCCTCATATGAAGGAAAACCATCTGAATTCTTTAAAAGTTCCCAATATAGTGGTATCCACCCAACCACAAGTTAATTATGTGGAAACATGTCCTATGTTTTCAACTGTCGATAAGAACGAGGCTCTTGCAGTATGATTAACTTCGATTGATCCTCTCTCTTCCTCTGTTGAAAATTTACCTATTAGTATTCAAATGTCTAATCGAGTACAAAAATTTGTAACCACATCATATTTTCTGAATAAAGGAAGCTTGGGGGGCATGTCTCCAGCCTCTAGATATCATGCTAGAGTTAAGCCACTAGCTTCGTAAGTTGGGGGAAAAGTACCAACCACCCATGGGTGTCACTCGAAACCTTTGGAAATTACATTGAAAAGTTCCAAGCATAGTTGTTTTTTATTTTCGGTGATCTAGGTGGATATCGGTGTCCACCCACCTTTTCCAACTAGCTCAAAACAATTTTCTGGCAATTTTGGCAATTTACTATTTTTAGCAGTTTTAACTTTCAGGGCCATTTTGAGGGCCTAAATGAAGGTTTTTCGAGATTGAGCTTCTTAGTGATAGTCAAAAGTATGATTGAGCCCCCAAAATGAATCTCCTTGATGATACCTTTCCAACAGGCTATCATATGCGCCCTAAAACAGAGATTGTATGCAAAAGTTATGACCCCAGGAAGTTGATGTACTAACTTACCCAAACGGGGCCCACATGACTTTTGGCTCTTCATATTCTAGGGTTAGGTTTTTGGATGTTTAGAGTTTTTGGAATTCATGTTTATTGTAAAAATTCCTTCAGAGCCTCATTTTAATCATCCTCTTGTGAATGCGAGTAGCCGTCACATCTCTTCTCAGAGATACGCTGCCACTATTCTAACAAGTCTTTCACTCTGTATTTTTATTGTCTCAGTAATTTCTTTCATTAATAGAAATCGTGTATTACTATATCTTTGTGTTTATGGTTGCATATTTGATACATTTCTGCTATATTGTTGGATATCCGCAATATCTATGTGCATTTCTTTATTATATCTCTACTCTCATTTCGTGCCGAAAATAATCTGGATCAGTGGTATTAGAGCAGTCACCTCTTTATCATTTTTTAGTGTATCTCCCTGACGAGGTTGGAGTATAGAAATTTGGGTCTTGATCTTGTCTCTCTTGAATACAATCTCTCTTGCATGCCCAAGAAACCCTCCATGGTGGAAGAAAATAAAAACAACGGAGCAGACAATCCTGTCAATCTGTTGCTTGAGCAAGCTCTCACACGATAGAGGGCCGAAATGATGTATATTTTTTTCCACATCGTTCAACGCCTGTCGATAGAAACAGGTGCATATTCATTAAGCATACACTTTGGAATCAACTCGCCTTTCAAGGTACAAGTTAATTTTGATATTCCTGTATTTGAAGGACAGATAGATGCAGAAGCCCTAGACAAATGGTTAAATCTACAAGAAGGTTATTTCTTTGTTGACAATTTTTTCGATAGAGAAAATATCACCTTCACACTCCTTAAATCTCTCCCTCATGTCAAACATTGGTGGAAAAATTACTGGGAGAAAAGTTCCGTAGAGGAGTCTGGAATATATGGGGCTGATCCCTCTTGGGATTTTTTTGTGGATGTGGTAAAGGAACAGTATTACCTTGTTGGAAAATATGAGGACCAGTACATGAGATGGACCACACTATGGCAAGAGAGGGGCCAAGCAGTTCTAAAGTTCACCAATACCTTCCATACCTTGCTCACCAAGATGGGTATAAAATACTTTGAACAACATTTGGTTTTGAAATACCATGGGGCTCTACACAGATACATCCAAATTGAAATGGATTTTCTGGACATCTCATCACTTGGTGTTTCTTATCGATATGTTGTTAAAATCGAGCATAAATTTAAGCACCATAACAAATGGGAGTTTGGGTCTACAAATCCGCAATAACCAAAGTATGATAAAGATGGCCCTAACAAACAACTTCCTGAAAACCAGTCTAAGACAAAGGAAAAGAAGGGTCACGGGAAGATGTAGAAGGACACCAGAAAATGGTGCGATTCCCACAAAATCCTCTGGCATAACACCGATAAATGTTGCTCAAAATATTCATTGGTGGTTGAGATCAAAGACAAAGAGAGAAACCTTGATTCATAATCTGATTATGAAAATATTGGTAAAAGACAGATCATCGATGTAGACCCGAGTGCTATTGTCACGACTGCAGCAATTCAACCAGAAGAGCCAAAAGATCCTGAAGAGAGGGAGCACCTTTTTCATTCATAGATGTGGGTGAATGGGACCTCGTTGCATTTTATTGTTCATAGCGGAAGCCATAAGAACCTCCTCTCAGCAGAGGTTGTCAAACAATTGGTATTTTCGACAACACCACACCCGCTTCCATACAACATCAAGTGGCTTCCCCAAGGAAGAGATCTTCATGTCAACCAACAATGTCGATTGTCATATGGCATCCAGCCCTTCAAGGATGAGATATTATGTGATTTTTCCCCACTAGATGTTTGTGATGTTCTCTTGGGACAACCATATACGTGGAAACACCATGTTGTTTATGAGTCTCGACCCCGCAGTGTCATTGATTCTCTGGGGGGTCATCTCTATAGAATACCAGAGGTAGTTCCGATTATTGTTCCATCTAAACAGTTCTGCAAGGTAGTATCACATACTACAAAATTAATTTTTTTCACAATCTATTCAAAAGGGGAACATAAGGACATTGCAACCACTACAGCCTCACCCCAAGCCCCTTCTATCCAACAGAACAAGGTCAAAAAGGTTTCAACAAAGTGAAAATTTTCCTTATGAACAAAATAATATAATGTATCTAGACTATTTAAAAAGGTCCAACCCTTCCAACCACATGCTCGTGATAGCTTTCCATAAACCGAGCAACGCGACGTCTCCACCAAGGCAACCAACGCACCAGGATTCAGATTCAGCAAACACTTTTTCCTCTCCCCTGGGCACTCAACGCAATGGATACCATTTACACCTAAGTATAGAAGATTAATCTAGGTGGATATCAGTGGCCACCCACCTTTTCCAACTGCCTCAAAACAATTTTCTGGAAATTTTGGCAATTTACTATTTTTAGTAGTTTTAACTTCTGGGACCATTTTGAGGGCCTAAATGAAGGTTTTTAGAGATCAAGATTCTCAATAGTAATAAAATATAGCATTGATAACACAAAATGAATCTCCTCGATGATACCTTTCCAACGAGCTATCATACCCTTAAAACGGAGACTGTATGCAAAAGTTACGACCCTGAGAAGTTGATGTACTAACTTACCCAAACGGGGCCCACATGACTTTTGCCGCTTCATCTCCTAGGGTTAGGTTTTTGGATGTCTAGGGTTTTTGACATTCCCGTTTATTGTAAAAAGGCATTCAGAGCATCATTTTAATCATTTCCTTGCGAATGTGAGTAGCTGTCACATCTCTTCTCAGAGATAAGTTGCCACCATTCTAGAGAGTCTTTCACTCCGTATTTTTACAGTCTCTGTACATTTATTTCATTAATAGAAATAGTGTATTACTCTATCTTTGTGTTTATGGTTTCATCTATGATACATTTCTACTATATTATTGGGTATCCGTGATATTTCTGTGCATTTCTTTATTATATCTCTGCTCTCATTTCGTGTTGAAATAATCTGGATCAGTGGTATCAGAGCAAGTTGTTCTTGATCATTTTTTAGTGCATGTATCCGACGAGGTACGAGTCTAGCAAGTTGGATATCAAGATTTTCTCTCTTGAATAAAATCACTCTCTCATTCCCAAGAAAGCTTCCATGGTGAAAGAAAATAAAAATGACGGAGCATACGATCCTATCAATTTGTTGCTTGAGCAAGTTCTCACACGACAGAGGGATGAAATGATGGAGAATTTTTCCCACATCCTTCAATGCCTACCGATAAAAATAGGTGAATATTCATCAAGAATCCACTTTGTAAGCACCTCTCCTCTCAAGGTAAAATTTAATTTTTATATTCCTATATTTAGAGGATAGATGGATGCAGAAGCCCTAGACAACCGTTTAAATCTGCTAGAAGGTTATTTCTCTGTTCACAATTTTTTCGACAGAGAAAATATCGGATTCACACTCCTTAAGGATATCCCTCATGTCAAACATTGGTGGGAAACTTACTGGGAACAAATTTCCATAGAGGAGTCTGGAATATATGGGGTCAAGCCCACTTGGGATTTTTTTGTGGATGTGGTAAAGGAACAATATTACCCTATTGGCAACTATGAGGACCATTACATGAGATGGACCACACTGTGATAAGAGAGGGGCCAAGAAGTTATGGAGTTCACCAATACCTTCCATACCTTGCACACCAAGCTAGGTATGAAATATTCTGAACGAAATTTGGTTCTGAAATACCGAGGTGCTCTACACAGATACATCCAAACTGCAATGGATTTTATGGACATCTCATCACTCGGTGTTGCTTATCGATATGTTGTTAAAATCGAGAAGAAATTTAAGAACCAGAACAAATGGGAGTTTGGTTCTAAAAATCCACAAGAACCAAAGTATGATAAAGACGTCCCTAACAAACAACTTCCTAAAAACCCGTCTAAGCCACAGGAAAAAAAGGGTCATGAGAAGATGCAGAAGGACACTGGAAAATGGTGTGATTTCCACAGAAGCCCCTAGCACAACAACAATGAATGTCTCTCAAAACAACCATTGGTGGCCAAGATCAAAGACAAAGAGCCAAACCCTGATTCAAAATCTGATTTTGAAAATATTGGTAAAAGACATATCATCGACGCAGACCCCACTACTATTGTCATGATTGCAACAATTCAACCAGAGGAACCAACAGATCTTGAAGAGGTGGAGCACCTTTTTCATTCACAGATGTGGGTGAAGGGGAACCCACTACATTTTATTGTTGATAGCGGAAGACAGAAGAACCTCATCTCAACAGAGGTTGTCAAACGGTTGGGATTGTCAACAACAACACACCCACAACCATACAACATCGGGTGGCTTCGCCAAGGACGAGATCTTTGTGTTAGCCAGCAGTGTCAATTTTCATATGACATCCAACCCTTCAAGGATGGGGTATTATGTAATTTTTTCCCACTTTATGTCTATGATATTCTCTTGGGCCAACCATATATGTGGAAGAACCATGTTCTTTATGAGTCTCAACCCCGCAGTGTCATTGTTTCTTTGGGGGGTAATATCTACAGAATACCAGAGGTAGTTCCAACTATTCTTCCACCTAAATAGTTCCACAAGGTAGCATCTCATACTGCAAAATTCAGATTCTTCACAATATGTTCAAAAGGGAAACAAAAGGACATTGCAACCACTACAACCTCACCCTAAACACTTTCTATGCAATAGAAGCAGGTCGACAAGGTTGCAACAAAGCACAAAGATTCCTTCTACACAAAAGAATCTCATGTATCTAGACTGGTTAAAAAGGTCCAACCCTTCTAGCCACATTTTCTTGATAGCCTTCCACAAATCGAGCAGTGCAGTGTCTCCAGCAAGGCAAGTAACTCATCAAGATTCAGATTCAACAAACACTTTTTCCTCTCCCCCAGACACTTTCTATCCAATAGAAGAAGGTCGACAAGGTTGTAGCAAATAACACAGATTCCTTCTACACAAAACAATCGCATGTATCCAGACTAGTTAAAAAGGTCCAGCCCTTCCAGCCACATGCTCGTGATAGCCTTCCACAAACCGAGCAACGCGACGTCTCAACCAAGGCAAGCAACTCACCAAGATTCAGATTCAGCAAACACTTTTTTCTCTCCCCTGGGAAATAAACGCAATGGATACCATTACTTCCTAAGTAGGGAGGATTGATCCAGGTGGATATTGGTGGCCACCCACCTTTTCCAACTGGATCAAAATAGTTTTCTAGCAATTTTGTTAATTTACTATTTTTAGTAGTTTTAACTTCTGGGGCCATTTTGAGGACCTAATTGAAGGTTTTTTGGGATCGATATTTTCAATGATATTCAAAGGCATTATTGATCCCCCAAAATGAATCTCCTCGACGATACCTTTCGAACGGGCTATCATACACCTAAAATGGATATCGTATGCAAAAGTTACGACCCCGAGAAATTGATGTACAAACTTACCCAAACAGGGCCCACATGAATTTTGGCGCTTCGTCTCCTAGGGTTAGGTTTTTGGATGTCTAGGGTTTTTGGCATTCCTTTTTATTGTAAAAATTCCTTCAGAGCCTCATTGTAATCATTTCTTTCATATGCGAGTATCCGTCATATTTCTTCTCAGAGATAAGCTGCCACCATTCTAGCGAGTCTTTCACTCTGTATTTTTACAGTCTCTTTACATTTCTTTCATTAATAGAAATTGTGTATTACTGTATATTTGTGTTTATGGTTTCATCTCTAATACATTTCTTCTATATTATTGGATATCCACGATATCTCTGTGAATTTCTTTATTATATCTCTGCTCTCATTTTGTGCTGAAAATAATTCGGATTAGTGGTATCAGAGCATGCTACTCTTGATCATTTTACAGTGCATGTCTCCGCCGACGAGGTCCAAGTATAGAAAGTTGGGTCTCAACCTTATCTATCTTGAAGAAAATTGCTCTCATACGCCCAATAAACCATCCATGGTGGAATAAAATAAAAACGACGGAGCAGACGATCCTATTAATCTGTTGCTTGAGCAATCTCTCACACGAGAGAGGGACGAAATGATGGAGATTTTTTCCCACATTCTTCAACGTCTGCCGATAGAAATAGGTGCATATTCATCAAGAAAAAAATTTGGAAGCACCTCTCCTTTCAAGGTACAATTTAATTTTGATATTCCTATATTTGAAGGAGAGATAGATGGAGAAGCCCTAGACAAATGGTTAAATTTGCTAGAAGGTTATTTCTTTGTTAACAATTTTTTCGACAGAGAAAAGACCACTTTCACACTCCTTAAAGATCTTCCTCATGTCAAACATTGGTCGAAAACTTACTACGAGAAAAGTTCCATAGAAGATTTTGTAATATATGGGGTCGATCCCACTTGCATTTTTTTGTGTGGATGTGATAAAGGAACAATATTACCCTGTTGGAAAATATGAGGACCAGTACATGAGATGGAGCACACTGCGGCAAGAGAGGGGCCAAGAAGTTCTGAAGTTCACCAATACCTTCCATTCCTTGTGTACCAAGATGGGTAGAAAAGACTCTGAACGACATTTGGTTCTGAAATACCATGGGGCTCTACACAGATACATCCAAACTGAAATGGATTTTCTGGACATCTCATCACTCAATGTTGCTTATCGATATGCTGCTAAAATCAAGCAGAAATTTAAGCACCGGAACAAATGGGACTTTGGGTCTGCAAATCCACAACAACCAAAGTATGATAAATACGAACCTAACAAAAAGATTCCTAAAAACCAGTCTAAGCCATAAGAAAAGAAGAGTCACGAGAAGACACAGAAGCACACCGGAAAATGGTGTGATTTCCACAAAATCCCCTAGCACAACACCGATGAATGTCACTCAAAACAGTTATTGGTGGTCAAGATCAAAGACAAATATCCAAACTTTGATTTTGAAAATATTGGTAAAAGATAGATCATTCACACAGACACTACTGCTATTGTCGCGACCGCAACAATTCAAGTAGAAGAAACAACAGATCCTTAAGAGGGGGAGAGCCTTTTTCATTCACATATGTGGGTGAAGAGGACCGTGCTGCATTTTATTTTTGATAGTGAAACCCAGAAGAACCTCATCTCAGCAGAGGTCATCAAACAATTAGGATTGTCGAAAACACCACACCTATAGTCATACGACATCAGGTGGCTTCTTTAAGGACGTGATCTTCGTGTCAGCCAGCAGTTTCAATTGCCATACGACATCCAACCCTTCAAGGATGAGGTATTATGTGATGTTTCCCCACTGGATATCTGTGATGTTCTCTTGGGCCAATCATATATGTGGAAGAGCTATGATGTTTATGAGTCTCAACCCCG
>WSFP011353460.1:0-34705 GCA_009831015.1 Picea engelmannii | reverse complement strand
CTAGATATGGTCCGAGATGTGAGTGGTGGTGTCCTAGCGTAGAGTCGACAAAAGTTCGAGGCCAACATCATAACAGATGGGAAATTGAAGGTGGTTGAGAAAGGATAGCACCAACTGATGGAATGACCCATATGTCCCCTTAGGTAGCTCAATATACCATTGTGACACAAATCCAATGAGAGTGCATTGAAACAATCATAATCTAATATAATCATGGTTCAGAGAATTCAATGAGCACCAAAGGTGAAAAGTAGTGACGTGATCACCAGGTTCCTCTCCATTCTTACCTTCAAACTTTGGAATGTATGATGAAAGTTTGGTAGGGACAGGGGGCCATGTGGGATCATAACTCACTGGGTTTTTCATTAACTTAAACAAGTCTGGTAGAATTAGCGTGGCTAGAAAGGGGAGGTGGGGTTACGACATCTGGCCCCACCCTCCCGCGACAGATTGTGTGTTGGGAACTGCATTCCATCCAGTATTCTGGTAAGAACCAAAATCCTGTCTGGAATTATAAGTCCCTCCTCCAGGTTGATTTGTATACGATGGGTTGGGCATCATTCCAACAGGAATGTTCTGATAAGGATTATGAAAATTTCCCCTGGTTGGATTAAATCTAGGATGGGGGTTGTGAAAATTTCCCCCAACCGAATTATATCCAGGTTGGGGGTTTCCTAAAGTGTAATACTGATCTCCTCCAAGTGGGAACCTATAAGATAGAGTGGAGTCGTCATGCCAAAAGTATTGGTCAGAATCATCACCAAAGAGGTAAGGATATAAGGTGGAACTTGTCTGCCAGCTGAGTTGTTCCACCCAGTCGTAGAAGGATTAGACCTGGGGTTAATAAAAAGGACACTTCCTAAATTAGGATTCATTTGGGGGATATGAGAACCACCAAACAGAAAAGGAGTGTAAGGAGGTGTAGTTCCCCCAAGTCGAAGGCTAGCGTTAGGGCCAGTATTTGGGATGATAGTCGGAAAATGTGAAGTGAAGTTAGGCATACCATAACAAAATGGACTCAAAGACATAGGGATGGACTGAACATTATAAACCGACGAGTGACTGAAACCCCCAAAAGGGTTCGAGGCAAGAGATGAAGCATTAACTATAGGCCGAGCCATACTACTGGTATAAGCCTCCGACACTGCAACCATAGCGTCTACAGGAGTCGAAGGGGTGCCATTAACTATAGTGGGTATGGGAGTCGAAGAAATCCCAGTGTTCTGAAGATGAGACTCAGTACTCATCCTTGTGGAACCACAAGTCTGAAAGGTGGATGTGTGTGTACCACTTTTACAAACTCTATGCCTTTTAGAAGGCAAGAACCCAAAATCCGGTGGTAATTGTAGCAACTGAAGGGACCGGTGGAGAATCTGGTCCAACTCCACGATGACTTATGACTCAACAAAATAAAAATATATCCTAAGGCCAACTAGTAGTCAAAGATTATACCAAAAAGCCCAACGACCAATATGCATGCAAGCGGGCTAAAGTGGCTAAGTGTCCTCCCTCGCTCAAGAAGGTATGTCTCATCCAAGAGGGACCTGAGACTCCTCGCTAAAGTTTGGAGGTAACATAATCAGTTATAGGGGACCTCGTGGGCTTAACAACCAGTCAGTCAGATCCCCCCAAAGAGGTAATCCTCCATAAAGGCTATGTGTTGTCCGATCCTTATCTGACCCAGGGTAGAAGTAGAATAACCCATGCAAGTAACCTATGAGATACCTAAGTCAATAAACTAATAAACCAATGTATAACTGATGCACAGGGGAGCAGTCGTAAGTCCGGATCACCATATGGGTAGGGTAGAAAATCTCGAAACCTTGAAAGAATCGCCTCTCACAGAGGTATGGGTACTAGAAATATCCCAAATATGAATAAATCCACAGAAATATCTCTGATGCTAGGTGAGTATCCAGGGGTTATCCCTTCAACCAACTTTGTGTGACCTCGTGATTAACTCTGGTGTGAGCGAAGCCTTCTGATCTTACCAATTATACAATGGAATTCTCAACTCTCTATCTCAGACAGATATGTTGATTTAATTGCCTCAGAGAAGTTTACTCACAAAATCCTATTCCAAGGCACTAAATCCTAGACTAGTTTGTGCACCCTAAAAATAAAATCGTGACTAATCAATTTTAGTTTAAAGCGTAAATTTTGTTGGCCGTGATTACTCAAAAGGGTATGGAAGTGTAACTCGTGATGTTATGAATCTGCAAGAAGATAAATATGAATATAATGCAAAGTCTATCTTTAACTTTTCAATGAATGATATGCTAATAAAAATAGTGCAATTTTCAATTTCAACTCTGCAATTCAGAAGTAAAATGCAATCTTTCGCTAAATGTACTAAGCTAATGATAAAGGTTCAAAGACAAAAATGCTAACCAATGCAAAATGCATATTTTTTTTATTTTCAATATACTAAAGAAAAAATGCATGGAATGAAAAACAACTTGTTATAAAAATTCTACTATGTATAAACAAAATAACTCAAGCAGAATACCAAGCAGTGAAGCAAATAGCCCAGGGTTCAAGGAAAAACCAAAAAATGAAAAACAAAGAGAAAGACTACGCCCAAAAATTCAACTCCAAACAGGTTTCCTGTCAACCCAGAGAAGCTCAACAGGCACAATAGAGACCTAAGAAGTCTCAACAAGCATCAAATCCCACCCATCAGTCACTAAGCCAAGCAAACAAGAAAGGGAAAGTGGTATACGTGACTGTTCAGGAGAATAATGCATATATACACATCTTGCAGAAAGGTAACACGACTATCAAAGAAAAAGGAGTATACAGGCTTTAAAACAAGGCCATGAAAGGGAAAAATAGGATGAAGTCTCAAACTCAGAGTGAACAAAATATGTCAAGCAGTTATACGACAAGAAACACAAAGGAAAAAGAGCAATGCAAGAAGAGAAAATATTTCAACCCTTAGAAGGAAGATCTCTCCCCAGTGGAGTCTCCATTTCTGTTACGAGGGAAAAACTCTCTATGGCCAAGGGTAAACCACAAAAGACAGGTATAACTACATAAACCAACTCAATTCCATTGTATTCTATATAAATTAATGTGAAAGAAAAGAAAGAGGCCTACCTCAATCCAATGTTCAATGATTTTCCACCAATGGGCACTTCGACCCAAAGCTTTATACCTGCAATAAGTTCTTAACAAATAAGAATAGAAAGTACATGGTTATAGTATAAAGGGGTTAGCACATTAGATAACATAATCCATTAATAAACATTACAAACATGCCCATGGATAATAATCATATATTTGCATGATACCAAATAGGATGGGAAAGGAGTATTTCTATTAATAATTGATCAACATAAGTGACAACATTACAAACTTCTGTGTCGGCACGGTTTGAAACCAAGGAACCAATTTCCTTCCAACTGGGGCTCCACCACTTCAATCCTCCACCAAAGGAAATCTCAAAGGAGAGAGACAATCAAGTTCTCTCAGTAATAGGGAAATAGCTTAGGCGCTGAACACTCTGTTCAGACTTGAGGGACAAAGGAATGCAAAGTAAATATGAAGTAATTTCTCCAGAGGAAATTTTCTCTCAAAGTTGAATTCTTTTTCCTCTTTTCCATAGCTCAGAATTGTGCACTTATAGCCTTCAAAATGAAACTGAAGGGCCGAGTCAGAATGTTTCCAATATATGGAAGGCCAAGGATCAGAGATCTCCTGTCATGACATGGAAACCCAACTTCACTTTGTATTTTCTGGCACAAATCCCGATGTATGTGCGTTGTAGTGGAGTATCCTACGTATATGCATGTTGTATAGCAGATAGGGAATGTATATGTGAAAAAATGTGTATTTTTGGCTCTGAATTCATCAAGAAGGGATGATAAGTCTGCATAGGGAAATGGAAAAAGGCCCTCTGTGCAAGATAACAATGCTGGGGAAAATCTTGTTATAACAACAACTATTATCAACTGTCGAAATAAAACTTTTGACAGTTTAGATGAACTTGGACAAAGTAAAATCGTTAAGGGAATACGTCATGATGTGTCAGTAAGGTAAATCTTTTCTTTAAAGTTGAAAAGAAATGTAAGAAAAGGTTGTGAAATTTATGTTGTGCATATAAATGAAAATCAAGATAAAATGGTTGATAATCTGTTGACTGGCGATTCTATATTGTGCGAATTTAAAGATGCATTTCTGGAAGAAATTCTAGGACTACCTCTTATAAGGGACATAGATTTTACCATAGATCTAGTACCCACATCAGTAGTGGTGACTAAATCACCCTACATAATGAGTGTTCCTGAGTTAATTGAACTAAATATGCAACTTCAAGAGATGTTGGATAAACAATGCATTAGACCAAGTGTGTCTCCATTGGGAGCACTGGTCTTGTTTGTTAAAAAAAAAGATGGAAATTTTAGGTTGTGTATTGACTATCGAAAACTAAACAAAATGACAATCAAGAATAAGTATCCTTTACCCAATATTGATGATCTGTTTGACCAAGTTGGAGAGGCTAATATATTTTTAAAAATAGATCTAAGGTCAGGATAACATCAAGTTAGGATTAAGGATGAAGACATTTATAAGACTTCTTTTAGTACCAGGTACACACTAAATGAGTTTGTAGTGGTACCCTTTGGTCTAACCAATGCACCTACAACATTTATGTGTCTAATGAACACTATGTTAATGAAATATTTGGATAAGTTTGTGATTATGTTCATAGATGATATTTTGATCTACTCAAAGACTAGAGAAGAGAAATAAGAACATTTAAGGTTGGTTTTGCAAACCTTAAGGGAACTTGATTTATGGGATTTGAGTGCGCTCATATAATAATGGAGAAATGTAAATCCTCGGTGGGATTTTATAATGTTGATGAGTTTTGGTGCTAGGCCAAATGCTAGAATAGGAGTGGGAATCCTAATGCATCGGTGAGAGGAGTACAATCGCTATCAGTGGAAGGATTTATGTTTCGGCATGGAAGAGTTGGTGGCCTCCAATGTGTCGAAAAGACTTGGGTAAATGATGTTGACATAAATGATAAGACAATTGTTAATGGTTGTCTCTGTCATGTATCGATGTTGAAAGTGTTAACATCATCGATACATGAAGGAACATTTTTTTTGAGAGATTTGAAGCATTGTCACTTCAACGTATCTATGGTGGTGATTGGATGAGTGTTGGCATGTCAACGAAGATTATATTATTAACATTGATACACAAGAAGGATCCATCAAAATGACTTGTATCGAAGGAAATGGTGTGATTAACGTTAGTTTTTCAGTGATAAAAGCCTCATTGGTGCTGATACAAAAAAATATAAATTGAAAAATTCTAAGTTTTGCGCACTTTTTAGTGTCGGGGAAGAAACTGCTAACCCATCAATATTGGTTGTATCGACGAGGAAAATATTAAATTGTTTATATATCCAAAATCAATGAGCCAAGAAGGATAAAATAATCTAAGTAGAAAATGGAAGGACTTGAATTATGCATCATAAGGACAACTTAACTTGGGTAAAAAGAGAAAGGGGTTTGTGAGACTCAAAATGAGGGTCCTATTGTTTGGGGGGAAATTGACTCTTCAAGCAATGAAAAGAGAAAAAGGGAAGTTGTCGGTGCTCGTAGAATAATTTGAGACACACTAGGTGAATCCATGAATTTCTACAATACTTATCTAACCATCAAGACTTGAAGGACAAAACACTTATTGTTCATAACCGAGAGGGAGAGTGAGTAGGTCCCACAAATTTCAAAGTATATAATGTGATAACACAAAATTGAATAAGGAAAGAGAGATATTATGGCCATGCCCAGAGCTGGTTGATCACAAAATATCCTTTTGAAACTATACCATCTTGTGGGGGGTAGGTGAGGTGTTGCAAGGTAATGATGCATCAGGAATGCTGAGAATGCAAGTTGATTACACATTTATCTGGTGTTTCTTAGCTTCCAACAAGTGTCCATAGCCTCAATGAAGTTACCCTAATGTCACAAGCCTTTCTCCACTACCAATGAGTGTCCGTAGCCTAGAAGGAATTAATTTCATGTCCCACATGAGATAGAATGCCTTTCCCCAAGCCTTTACCTGATGAAATGATTTTCCTTTGATTTCTAGAGAGTGGTGGATGGGGGGGATCCATATTTTCTTTAAAGTCATGCGAGATGACGCTTGTGAAAGTGAGATATACCAACTTGATTGTAGATGAGCTATCTCTCTAATCATCATGCCTTGAGTACTACAAGTGCCTCTCCAAAATTAGTCTTACTGTGTTAATTTCAAACAAGCATAGAACTTTCTTTTGGGTATGACCACTATCTCACTCCTGCAATAATTTAAGAATGTAAGATGCATATGTTACTGAAACTTGTTTATCTTTTGAATCTGACATGGGTTCAAGCATAGTAATAATTTGGAGAACAGATAAAGTTGTGTCTAGAAGCAAAGTGCATATTTGTAGGCTTCTCGTACCAATGTGCCAGAAAATGACACTCATGACACCAATTTTTCTGGGATATATTAGGAAAAAAAATGAGAGAGAGAGAAAAAAAGGGAAATCTACCTAGAACAAAAGAAAATTAAAACAAAAATCCAAAAAGGGAATTAAACATGAAAAAACCAGAAAACAAAGAAACTAAAAAATAAAAAATATGGTAGAACTGAATCTTTTATTTATGTACAAGAGAGTTTCCTTAAAAGGAAAGTTGTTGTAGTGCTTGAGAATATGTCTATTAAGGATGAGGAGTTCCACATCCCCTTCAAGGTTTTTCAGTCTATAAGTTCCTAAGCTAATATATTCCTTAAAGGTTAAAGGACATAGCCATATTGTTGAAACTTAGAGTGTTTCCCTTTGTCCTCATGTGTTTTGTCCCATTTGAGAACTACCTCACCAACCTGAAAGTCCTTTTCACTAGAAATTTTCTTATAAAGCCATCATTTTATTGTTTTCTGGTGAGCCTAAGATTTTGTTTTGGCTTTGGCTCGATTGTTTTCTATTTTTACGAAGGTGTTTATGCATTTTTGGATGGCGGCCAATTCCCTCCCATGTGACTATTGAGTGAGATAAAGCGAAGGGAGATAGATGTTCAGGTGGAGAATATGTTTCTTATCATAAACAAAAAGTATGGGGAGGTCCCTATATATTATTTTTGAGTGGACCAATATGGTTATAGAGTGTTAGATAGAGCATTGTGTCAATTTCTTTGTTGATCAACTACAACTCAGTTTACGATACAAATCAAGTTTTTATTAGTAGACTCAGTTAGGCCATTTCCTTGAGGGTAATATTTAGCTAGATAATTCAAAATGATTCCCTTTTCTAAAGAAAATTCATTTTATCTCAATGATGAGAAATAAATAGAATTGTCAAACACAAGGGTAGTAGGTACTCCAAACCTGGTAATAATGTGTTTTTCCAAAAACAATAATCACCACTTCTTAGTTTACCTTAATTAAGGGAACAAATTTCATCCAATGTGTAAAATAATCAGTGGCGGTGAGAATATATTTGTGTTTTCTATATTAATGAGGCTTGATCACACCGATTATATCTATCCCCCACTGCTCGAATCATTCTACAACAAAAATAGCTTGTAGTGGAACATTATGTTAGGATATTTAGACACTTAGGAGTTAGTTAAGATCTACTTGGTCTAATGTGTCGTTAGGTAAAAGTGTGTTTCTTTAGTATGCATTAGTATGAATTTGTTGTTAGGAAATCTGACGGTCACGATATGTTCCTGACATAGAGAGATCTGACGGTTCATACTCTCCTCGATCTTAATGGCCATTGATCTGTGGATTAACACCCTATTGGTCCATGATCTCTATTTAAATAGCACGGAGGGTCATTTTTCGATGATCAATTGTGAGAAAATCTCTCGTAAAATCTCTCTGTAATATTTTTCTTTTACATTAATACACTGTTCCTAGTGGCCCCGTTGACTAGGGCTGTGGATGTTTCCCTGTAGGGGTTTTAACACGTGAAAACATTGATGTGTTGATATTTGATACGGTTATGTGAGTGGTTACTGAAGGTGTTCTTCCTCTATTGGAATACCTATTTTGTCGAACATGGTATCTAGCATGTTTGAAGACCTACTCATGTTGTAGATCAAGATCATGAAGCCGAGTTGTCTCATCTACATTTTCTATCATTTTCATACATTTATGGGATTATAGGAATGTTCCATTGCATCCAAAGAACTTTTTTCATTTAGCAACACTTTTCATTTCACTCGAAAAGGTTTTTGTTTGCCCAAGATACAACCATTTCGGTCAAATCTGGAGGTATAAAGCCTGCATACGAATTTTTTAAATTTTTGTAGAGTATTATTTTGGCTTTATTTCAGTTTTGTATTATTTATTTCCGGGTTGCTACTTTTTTAGATCTACGTATTCTCTTTTCCCTACGCCCTGTGCAATCTCGACAAATCATAAACATATAGGAAAAGGTGCATCTTCCGGGTAAGCTAACCGAGATCTAACCCTTGTTGTCATCAAGAAGAAAAACACCCCTAATCCTCTTCCTAAAAAATACAATATGTTTCATTAGACCATTTGGTTAAAAGTTTTCTTATTAAGTAAGAGGTATTGAGTTCAAGTCTATCTTTTGTTACTTTTTTTGAAAAAGTTCATGCTGAAATTGTAAAGTGTATTTCACTTCAAGTATAAAAGTGAATCACTATAAGTAGCTTTAATATTTTATTTTAGAGTTATTTGTTTTGCATGAAGCTTTTCTTTTATAAAGTAACTTCATTATAAAATTAATCCCCACTTCTCTTTATAAAAGTGGGTCACTTCATAAAGCAACTTACACTATCACATGGTCCTTTGTTTATCGTTTATGCCCTTTTTAAAAAGGGCATAACTCTCACATCCGAAGTCTGTTTTCAATGTCGTTTTTTTTTTAAACCACATAACTTTTCGAGATATTTCCATCCAAATCATTAGTTTCAGTTTTTAAATCCATATTATCTTCATATTTAATATGGATTCTACAAGTAATTTCTTCCTTACCAGCACCAACTACTTCCAATGGAAATCTCATATGGAAGATTTATTAAGAAGTAAAGGCTTGTACTGGATTACATTGGGAAAGGAAAAGGCACCTACTGATGATGATAATAATTTCAAATGGGATAACAGGAGTGACAGAGCACATGGAATAATTAGAATGTCCATCTCTCATGATTTAAGGTTCCACCTTAAAGAAATTGATGACCCCCATGAAGCTTGGGAAAAGATTGAATCTGTGTTTGTTAAACTCAATATTATTCGATCACAATAGTTAGAAAATCAAGTACTGACCTTAAGTCCAAGTGATGTTTCTTTCCTTGGAGACTGTCTATCTACGTTTAAAACACTCAGAATGTTATGTGAAGAATGTGAGATGGAAATGGAGGAAGAGAGTTGCATATATCTTATTCTTTCTAAGCTAGGTAGTGCATATTTTGTCTTCGTATTTACCTTTTATGCCATGAGAGAGGCTCTAGGGAAAGCTTATCAAAAACCCAGTCTTGAGTCCTTTTGTGCTTCTTTGATTAGAGATAAAGATAAGCTTGTACAACTTGGAGTGATCAACACTGCAGGTACCTCCAACAAAGCCTTAGTTTCCCAACATAAAGATTAACCCAAGTATCCCAAGAAGCAACATCCTCACTACAACAACAAGCACCATAAGGGTCCCAAACCTACTCAGATAGCTTCAACTCCTAATGGTGACAATGGAGAAAAATATAAAAATAAGAACACTGACATACATTGCAACTTTTGTGATAAATATGGTCATGATGAGTCCAAATGTTTCAAGAAGATGGCATCTTTAGAAGCAGCTATGAAGAAGCACAACATCAATATTGATTCTACTTCTTCTTATTCTTCTCATGGACATGCACTTTCCACTTTTGGTTTCTCTTTCAATTCAACTTCTACTTCTTCTTCTCATGAGTGGCTTATTGATTCAGGAGCATCTTATCATATGACTAAGGATAAATACATATTTTATTCTCTAAATGAATGTAACACCAATAAAATATTTGTTGGTGATGATAGATCTCTTAGTGTTGTAGGATCTGGAACAATTCAAGTAGATAATGGTCATTTCAATGATGTATTATGTGTTCCAAGTATTTCTTATAACCTTCTATAAGTATATCAAAACACTCATTCAGGTGAAGGTAAAACCTTAGAGTTTTCACCTCACCAAGTTGTAATCAAGGATCTAAAATATCCTAAGCATGTTCTTGCAACTGTAATTGCTGATAATATTACCAGGTTGTACAAGTTTGAAAACTTTGGGTTATCATCTTTTCCATCAGTTTTTGCTGCTCATAGCGATGACTTGAGCAAATTTTGCATGAGCGGTTTGGTCATCTAAACTATCGCTCATTGCAAAAGCTATGTAATCAATAGATAGTGACTCGTCTTCCTCCTGTTTCATGCAGAGATGGTGTTTTTTCCAGTTGTGTTCTCGACAAACATCATCGGGATATTTTTGAAGAAAATGCCTCTTGGCATGCCTCAGACCCTTTGCAACTTGTTCACAATGATTTGTGTGGTCCACTTTCTTCTCCTTCTTTTTCTGCGTGAAAGTATTTATTAACTTTCATTTATTATTTTTCAAGACGTACTTGAGTTTACTTCTTAAAACTTAAGAGTGAAGTTTTTGACAAGTTTTTGGTCTACAAGGCCCTTGTAGAAAAGAAATATGGACATCAAATTCAAAAGTTAAGAATAGATAATGGAGGCAAATATGTGAACAATAATTTTACAAGTTATTGCACTACATAGGGCATCCAAATGAAACACATTGTTCCATATAGACCACAACAAAACGATGTTTCTAAGAGAAAGAACCGCACATTAAAATAAATGGCTAATTGTATGATCCAATCAAAGGGATTAAGTCTAAAGTATTGGTTGGAAGAAATCAACTGTGAAAATTACATAGTCAATCGCACTCCCACAAAGGCTCTTAAAAATATAACATCGAAAGAAGCTTGGAATAAAATTAACCCAGATGTAAGTCACTTCTGTGTATTTGGTAGTATAGCATGGGCTCACATTCCTGATGAGAAAATAAAAGTATTGCAACCTAAAAGTGAGAAGTGTATGTTTGTTGGTTATTTTGAAGATGTCAAAGGTTATAGACTTCTTCAACCACATTGTAATGAAATAGTTATTAGAAGAGATGTTAAATTTGATGAAAATCTCTTGTCCTGGGAGCCTAATTCGGAGATTGTGCCTTCTTCGGACTACAAGCCATCTTCAACGTTTGTGCCTTCTTCTATTCCTATTATGGTTTTCTTCTTCAAATTATGGGAGTGAGGATGGAAATCCACCTCCGCCTGCTCACCTTCCTCCAGATGAGTCCTTTGAACCTGAACCAACACTAGTTCCACCGCTTTCTAGATGGGTCCGTTCAACATGAGAAGCAACTGGTGGTCTTGTCGGTGATCCTTTAGATCAACGTTGAACACGTTCACAGTTCCAACGACCCTCTTCACTTTTGGCTCAAGTTTCAGAGACATTTGCAGAAACTTCAATTCATCCAGATTGGGATACAACAATGAATGAAGAGTATCGTTCTTTAATGGAAAACAATACTTGGGATCTTGTACCTCTTCCAAAAGGAAGAAAACTTGTCATATGTTAATGGGTCTACAGAACTAAGTATGCATAATATGGAAGTTTTGAAAGACACAAGGCTCGGTTAGTTGCCAAAGTATTTTCCCAAGTTGAAGGAATCGACTTTAATGAAACCTTTTCCCCTGTAGAAAAAAATAATTCCATATGCCTTGTTCTTTCCCTTACTGCCTCACATAAATGGGAGTTACATCAAATGGATGTTAAATATTCCTTCTTGCATGGATATTTGCAAGATGAAATATACATGGAAGAACCTCCTGACTATGTCCATAATGACTCTAGCCATGTTTGTTTCCTTAAGAAATATCTTTATGGTCTTAAGAAAGCTCCTCGAGCTTGGTATGCCAAAATGGACAACTTTTTTATTGACACCAGATTCTCTAGATGCCATTCTGATCCTAATGTCTATACCAAGAAAGTAGGAAGCCATATCATAATCCTTCTCCTTTATGTTGATGACCTTATCCTTACTGGTAGTGAAACAAAACTTTTAAACCATGTGAAAACCAGCCTTAAGAAGAAATTTGAAATGACAGACTTAGGCTTTTTGCACTATATCCTTGGCCTCCAAGTTTTGAAAACTAATGAAGGAATTTTTCTTTCCTAATCTAAGTATGCTTGTGACTTTGTTCGTTGCTTTCAAATGGATGATTTTAAACCATCCCCTTCTCCCTTACAGTACGAAGTCAAGCTTACATCCACCTATACTTCTCCTGAAGTTGATTCCACCCTATACCATTAGTTAGTTGGTATCCTCTTATACTTGACTCATACTCGTCTTGATATTTCCTTTGTTGCTGGTCTTGTTTCCTGGTATATGAAAACACCCCATGAAAGCCATTGGAATGAAGCTAAAAGGATACTTCTCTATGTCCATGGTACAATTCAGTTCGGGATACATTATAGTTTAGGGGGGACTCCTTTATTGGTTGGTTTCACTGATTCATATTGGGCCGGTGACCCTGATGATCAGAAGTCTACTGCAGATTATGTTTTCAGCCTTGGTTTAGGACCTTTCACTTGGACCTGTAAGAAACAACAAGTTATTGCACTTTCTTCAGCAGAATCAGAGCACCGAGCAACGATAGATGCAAGTCAGGAAGCCTTGTGGCTTCAAAAAATCCTTTCATAGTTTTGATTCGAGCAGCCACATCCGATTAGCCTTTGGTGTGACAATCAGAGTGACATCAAGCTTGCCAAAGACCCAGTTCAACATCAGCGCAACAAGCACGTCAAGCTACACATGTACTTCATTAGAAAGATCATTCATGATCAAGTTACTGAAGTGATATTTTTCCCTAAAGAAGATCAATTTGTAGAAATTTTCACAATGTCTCTTATAGAAGCAAAGTTTTCCAAAATTTGATCTATGTTAGGAGTTCATGAACTTGTCATTAAGGGGGGATAGGCTCTAATGCCTCCTTCCTTATCCTATTGTGTCAACATTGTAAATCCTCCGATACTATCCCAAATTGATCTTAAGGGGGGATTTTAGGATATTTAGACACTTACGAGTTAGTTAAGATCTACTTGGTCTAATGTCTCGTTAGGTAAAAGTGTGTTTATTAGTGTGTTTCTTTAGTATGCATTAGTATGAATTTGTAATTTGGAAATCCAACGGTCATGATATGTTCCCAACATAGATTTATATGATGGTTCATACTCTCCTCGATCTTAATGACCATTATGATCTAGGTGGATATCGGTGGCCACCCACCTTTTCCAACTGGCTCAAAACAATTTTCTGGCAATTTTGGTAATTTACTTTTTTTAGCAGTTTTTAACTTCCGAGGCCATTTTGAGGGCCTAAATGAAGGTTTTTTGGGATGACACTTCTCAATGATAGCTAAAGTCTCTAATTGATACCCCTAAATTAATCTCCTCGATGATACCTTTCCAAAGAGCTATCTTGCACCCCAAACAAAGATCGTATGCCAAAGTTACGCCCCCAAGAAGTTGATACACCGAACTACCCAAAACGGGGTCCACAAAATTGTTGGCTTTTCATCTTCTGGGGTTAGGGTTTTGGATTTTATTTATGATAAAAAATCATTTGGAGCCTCATTGTAAAATTATCTTCTTTTGAGTGTGAGTAGTAGACACATCTCTTCTCAGAGATAAGATGCCACCATTCTAGTGAGTCTTTCACTCTGTATTTTTACAGTCTTTGTACATTTTCGCTCATTAAAAGAAAATTGTGTACTATTGTATCTTTGTGTTTATGGTTGCATATTTGATTCATTTCTGTTATATTATTGGATATCTGAGATATATATGTACATTGATTTATTATATCTCCTCTCTCATTTCATGCCAAAAATAATCCGGATCAGTGGTATCAAAGCAGGTTGCTCTTGACTATTGTTTTTCAGTGCATGTCACCGACGAGGTCCAGGTATAGAAATTTGGGTCTCAATCTTGTCTCTCTTGAATAAAATCACTCTCACATGCCCAAGAAACCCTCCATGGAGGAAGAAAAGAAAAATGATGGAGAAGACGATTCTATCAATCTGTTGCTTTAGCAAGCTCTCACACGACAGAGGGACGAAATGATGGATAATTTTTCCCACATCCTTCAATGCCTGGCGATAGAAACATGCACATCTTCATTAAACAACTACTTTGGAAGAACCTCTCCTTTCAAGGTACAAGTTAATTGTTATATTCTCGTATTTGAAGGTCAGAAAGATGTGGATACCCTAGACAAATGGTTAAATCTATGAGAAGGTTATTTCTTTTTTCATAATTTTTATGATAGGGAAAAGATTACCTTCGCACTCCTTAAATCTGTCCCCCATGTCAAACATTGGTGGGAAACCTACTGGGAGAAAATCTCCATAGAGGATTCTGGAATATATGGGGTCAAGCCCACTTGGGATTTTTTTTTGGATGTGGTAAAGAAACAATATTACCTTCTTGGTAACTATGCAGACCAATACATGAGATGGACCACACTATAGAAATATAGGGGCAAAGTAGTTCCGGAGTTCACCAATACCTTCAATACCTTGCGCACCAAGTTGGGTATCAAAGACTCCGAACGACATTTGGTTTTGAAATACCTTCGGTCTCTACACAGATACATCCAAATTGAAATGGATTTTTTGGACATATCATCTCTCGGTGTTGCTTATCGACATGTTTTTAAAATTGAGCAAAAGTTTAAGCACCAGAACAAATGAGAGTTTGGGTCTGCAAATCTGCAACAAACAAAGTATGATAAATACAACCCTAACAAACAGTCTCTTGAAAACCAGTCTAAGCCACATGAAAAGAAGGGTCACGGGAAGACAAAGAAGGACACTGGAAAATGGTGTGATTTCCACAAAATCCCCTGGCACAACATCAAGGAATGTCTCTCAAAATAGTCATTAGTAGCTGAGATCAAAGACAAGGAGACTAACCCTGATTTAGAATATGATTATGAGAATACTGGTAAAAGATAGATCATCGACTCAGACCCTACTACTATTGTTGTGAATGCAACAATTCAACTAGAAGAACCAACAGATACTAAAGAGGGGGAGTGCATTTTTCATTCACATATGTCGGTGAAGGGGACCCCACTGCATTTTATTGTTGATAGCAGAAGCCAGAAGAACCTCATCTCAACAAAGGTCGTCAAACAGTTTGGATTGTCAACAAAACCACACCCACATCCATACAACAACGGGTGGCTTCACTAGGGACGAGATCTCTGTGTCAACCAATAGTGTTGATTTTCATACGAAATCCATCGTTCAAGGATGAGGTATAATTTGATGTTTCCCCACTTGATGTTTGTGATGTTTTCTTGGCCCAACCATGTATGTGGAAGCGCCAGGTTGTTTATGAGTCTCGATCCCATAGTCTCATTGTTTGTTTGGGGGGTCATATCTATAGAATACTAGAGGTACTTCCTACTACTGTTCCACCTAAACATTTCTGCAAGGTAGTATATCACACTGCAAAATTCTTCTTCTTCACAATTTGTTCAAAAGGTGAATAGAAGGATACTGCAACCATTATAGCCTCAACCCAAGCACCTTCTCTCCAATAGAAGAAGGTCGATAAGATTGCAGAAAAGTGTAAAGATTCCTTCTGCACATACGAATCTCATGTAGCCAGACTAGTTAAAAATGTCCAACCCTTCCAACCACATGTTCGTGACAACCTTCAACAAGCTAAGCAACACAACTTCTCCAACAAGGAAAGAATCTCATCAAAATGCAGATTGAACAAATGTTTTTCCCTCTCCCCCGAGAACTCAACGCAATGGATACCATTGATTCCTAAGGAAGGAGGATTTATACAGGTGGATATCGGTGGCCACCCACCTTTTCCAACTGGCTCAAAACAGTTTTCTGACAATTTTGGTAATTTACTAGTTTTAGCAGTTTTTAACTTTCAGGGCCATTTTGAGGGCATAAATGAAGGTTTTTCGGGATCAAGCTTCTAAATTATAACCAAAGGATATTATTAACCCCCCCTAAATGAATCTCCTCGATGATACCTTTCCAACGAGATATCATGCACCCCAAATGGATATAGTATGCCAGAGTTACACCCTCGGGAAGTTGATACACCAAACTACCCAAAACGAGGTCCACAAAACTGTTGGTTTTTCATCTTCCGGGGTTATGGTTTTGGATTTTATTTATTATAAAAAGGAATTTGGAGCCTCATTGTAAAATCATCTTCTTTTGAATGCGAGTAGCAGACACATCTCTTCTCATAGATAAGTTGCCACCATTCTAGTGAGTCTTTTACTCTGTATTTTTACAGTCTTTGTACATTTTCGCTCATTAATAGAAAATTGTGTACTATTGTATCTCTCTATTTATGGTTGCATATCTGATACATTTTTATTATTATATTTGATATCTGAGATATCTCTGTACATTTCTTTATTATATCTCTGCTCTCATTTCATGTTGAAAATAATCTGGATCACATTGATCCGTGGCTTAACACCCGATTGGTCCATGATCTCTATTTAAAGATCATGGAGGGTCATTTTCCAATGATCGATTGTGATAAAATCTCTTGTAAAATATCTCTGTAATATTTTTATTTTTCATCAATAAACTACTCCAAGTGGCCTCATTGGCTAGGGCTGTGGATGTTTCCCCGTAGTGGTTTTACCACGTGAAAACATCAATGTGTTGACCTTTGATTTGGTTATGTGAGTAGTTATTGAAGGTGTCCGTCCTCTATTGGAATACCTGTGTTTTCGAACACATTAGACCTACTTTCTCTTCCAACTAATTTTTGGCAAATGTTACAGGTCTGAGCGTAACAATGAGCCTCTTTAAACATCATAGGGAAATATTAACTATATTATAGGATATTGTGAGCTATGGTTTCTACTACGAAATGTCCTCTAGTTGGTCCATCGTCAAGTTCCTTGAGTAATTGGTCAACATCTTATTTCTCGAGGCATCGAAGGATAACTTCATCATAATTCCTTCTAAAAGGAATACCATGGACTATCTGGTATTGAAAATATTTTACTATCAGTGGAATTTTCTGCTAAGGATTGAGGTGTTAGGGGGGAAAATCATGCTGAAGATACTTCTTGAGGTCATTGTACCATGAATTCTATAGTGTTGTCATGTAAGGATATTGTTGTGCATACAATATTGGTTCTCATTTCCATCTTTCTTCCTTCTAGTCTTCAAAATCCATCGCCTCTGTTTCTTACTGCAAATTCATTGACCTTTGACTACAGTTTCTTGCTTAAATTCCAATTCATATTATTTCAAAACATTCATATAGCTTCCTTTCCTTTCACCCAATTCCTTCTATACAAAGATAGATCTAATTGTTAAGTGAGGGACAATCATCTTGATGTGATTCTTTTGTATGTAAGGCCTGAATTATTTGATTTCTTTGTGGATAGAAGAATCTTTCTTGTCCATTGATGGATATTTTGTTTCATCACCTTGAAGCTCCATGCTCATGAATGCTATGGGGAATTCATTCCCTTTTTAATCCTTTTGGGTGAGGATCCCTGCAAGAGAATGATTCGAAGAAAATTTGTACAACAATATGTCTTTGGAGAAGTCTATACTATGAAGTGCAGGGGAAGATGTTATAGTAGTATCAAGTTTCTCAAAATATTCCTTCTTGACAGATGGGATCTTCCTTATGGCTTTAGTGCATAAACCCCATCCTTAGAAATAATGTTCCCCAATATTTTTCCTTCTAAAATAGTGAAGATGGTATTCTTAGGATTCAGAGAGATGTCGTACTTACTACATCTTTAAAATATATATTTCACATGGTCGAGGAGATCAACTCTCTTCTTGGAATACATCGTAACATCGTCAAGGTAGATCACCACACTCTGACCAATCATACCTTTAAACACTATGGCCATTTACATTTGTAAATTTTCACCTATGTCAATCAAGCCAAAGGTCATCCTTCTATATGTGAACATTCACCACTTGGTTTTAAAAGTGGTCTTTAGTCAGTCAGGTTATGCTACGAGAACCTCATTATATCCAGAAAACCCATATATAAGAGAAATCATTTGATAAATAGAGAAGAGATGGAGCATCTGCTCCATAGGGGGAACATGGTATTTATATTTGTTAGAGGCTCGGTTTAGATTTCCAAAATCTACACATAGCCTAATATCCCTTGACTTCCTTATAACAGGTATCATATTTGGCATCTAGTAACTTTTTTAGATCCTTTTGGATTAGTGACTCAACAGTGGGATGAATATTTTTTAGTTTCTGTGAAAAATGTTTGACACCCTATTTGATGGTAATGATGCCTTGAATGATGCGAGTGTCATAGTTTTTCATATATTTGTAGGCCCATGCCAATACATCCCAATACATCTTGAAAAACTTTGTGAAGGTATGTTTCTCTTCCTTCAAATAAAAAGTTCCTACATTGATAAGCTTGAGTTGTTTTGGAGTGCCTAGATTAACCAAAGCATGCATAATGGTTGAGCTATTCATCTTTGGATTCATTATTGTTATAAATTTGAACTACAAATAAAAAATATTTTCTAGTGATAGTACATTCCTTGGGATGCAGTTAGCCTTGATATTATTTGCCTCATCTTGATAATCATGTAGATTATGTTGGTGTATCTCGTCGTCTATCAAAAAATCCTATAATATGTCAGTGCTGGTAAGGAACTCTATCAACTAAGATTCATCATTGAACACCCTCCACTTGGTGACGTTGTAGGGTACATAAGGCCTGGAAATAATTTCGATAGTAAAACCATTATTTAGGGGTTTGAATCGAGATGGTGGATTAGCTAAAGTATCAGTGACAACATTCATAGAATGATGTATGGCAGTAGTTTTAAAGGAATTGAAAGAATTTATTAAGTTCCATAACTCATGCTAATAATGTTTCAAATGGAACGACAAGTAGTGAATAGTATTCCTTACCTGTCTGACAATTATTTCCAAATGACAGAAAAATCATAGGAATTTTACCTTGAGATCAATAGCCTTCTTCAGTCCTTGGACTAATGCTTCATATTAAACAATATTGTTGATACATTCAAACTATAGGCAGTAGGATATAAGGGTTTTACATTGTTATGGTCAATGAGTATACAACCTTCCCTGACTCCCTCTTGTGGTTTGGAGGCATCAAAGAACAATTGTCCAAATGTTAGCGCCTAAAATTGAGTTAGAAAAACAAAAAATATCTGCTTATACTATATTACAGTCGTTTGCTTTAGTCTGAGTGAAATGAATGAGTTTGTATTGTTCATATGTTTGGAGTGAAGATGGATTTCCTGTATAGCAACCATGGTCATCCTATAAAAACCAATTTCCTAATGCAGTATGATAAAATATTGTAGGTTAATTCACACATTCAACCTCAGTTACCGTGTGATTCATGTGGGATTCATTGTCCACTCTGATTTGGTTCATTCTTCCCTTGTATGGAAGCCATAGGTGATTCTAGTCTATAGAGAAATAACCCTATAGTTTTGCAAACCAGTCCATGCTCGACAATAAACTATAATCTTTTGGAATATCTACTACAATAGTATCAATAACCTAATGCACTATAGGGTCATAAGATAATATAATAATGACCTCTTTGAGTTCACCCATTACTTTAGCATTTGATCTATATAATTATATGATCCTATTCATGCTCTTTTCCGAGACAACATTTATCTTTTGACAAACCGAATAGGGCATGACATTAGAGGAAGAACCTAAGTCCGCTAAGAAATTGTGCACATTGAAACTAAAAATTTCAAATGTGAGGAGAAAAGGTGGGACCTGGGATCTCGAGTGTGACCCTATACTAGTTGTGTTTATGGTAGAGTCTGTTTCATCCTTTTCTTTTGTTTTCATTTCAACAACTTTGGGAGTGTTTTCCATTACAACAACATTCTTTTTCTCAGGGTTATTATAATTGAATGTGTCAAGAATGAGATAAAGTTTCTAGGGAAGTTCACAAATATCATACAAGGAAATATTGGCTTTGGTTTTCTTGAGATACTCAAAGAAGTTGAATTATAAGGCATGGGTTTCATATATGTTCAGGGTTTTGTTTGTCTGTGAAGTATTGGGATTATTTTCATCATGTGAAAGACTGTTTGGATTCTGAGTACCCATTGGAAGAATTACTTTCCTAGAGACAGGGAAATTTTTTGAAGGTAGAGGAGTGTTGGGTATTCCCCATTTCGTAAACAAGTTATAGTATTAGGGAGAAACTTTTGGGATCTGGGTATCTCCTATATAAATTTCTTCAACCCATTTGTCATCCAAGTCGAAACACCGGTCCAACAAAAAAATGGCTCACGCCTCTATTGTGTCCTTTTCCTAATTGGTATCTTCTTTTTATGTTTCTTTGGTTTAGCCATCAACAATTTCATGTTGATCTAATAGTTGTTTGATGACCAGTGTCAGGGAATTAATCCATTGATGGAATGTTTTTTTTTGGAATGGTTCATTTGGTGATAGGAAAATAAGATGTCCATACCAAAATCATCCATATTTAATGTAATACCAGGTATTTTTGGTGGTTTATAAAGGTTATCATTCTTTTTAAAGAACACGTGGAAACGTTTTTTTTTGGAAGACCCTTTCCCAACATTTTTATTGATATCCACTACTTCATTGGATAGCTTTTTAACAAGCTTGAATACACTATATGATTCATTCGATTCTTTTTCAAGAGGTTTTGTGAGGAGTAAAGGTTTCTTCCCAGTTGTTTTGGTTTCCTTGGATATAGGATAGTTTCCCAAAGAGAGAAACTCTTTCTCAACCTCCTTGACTTCTTTGAAATTTTGGGATAAAGTAACTTTTTCCACTCTCTTAACAAACATGCCTATCGAGGGGTGTAAGAACAAAATGTAAGATTCTACAGTCATGGATTCAATGGTGGCAGACTCACCAGAGAACCTATTGAGAATGGTTGTGAAAAGTTGGTTGAAATCCTTGACCTTCTCCTTTTTCTCCATTTTTAGGGCCACTATTTCTTTGAATAAGGTTGCAAGATTTTTCTCATCTTCGAACTTTTGAAGGAAGGATTTCTCGAAGTCATCCCAATAGGTTATGGATCTGGTTCGTAGGTTGTAATACCATGTACATGCCTTTTTCTCAAAATTATAAGGGAAGATCCTACAAACCACATCTTCATGGTGGATATCAAGGAGTGGGATGGATAACTATAATTTCTTGACGTGATCTTCCAAGGAAAAAGCTTTGTTCAGGTCAAACTTCCAAAGAAGTATTTATGAACATTTAGGAAGTTCATGCATAATCCCATGTAATTTTAAGGCTTCTTGAGACATCCATGTTGGGAATATGTTCGTATTGTGAGCCATGCTATTGTCAAAATTAGGTCCACAGTGTTCATTTTCATATTGGTGTTTAGAACCAAGAGGGGTACAACCTGTAGGTGTTGGAGGTATCTAGTCCAATGATAGAGGTATTTCTTGTAGAGCATAGTCAACCAAATCCTCAATGGAGTCAAAAATAACATTAGATTGATTCAAAGGTCTACAGGTATCTCTCCTCCTAGGTAGTGTGGATGCTACAAGTAAGAGGACAAGTAACTTGGTGAAGGAGTGGGTAATGTGTCGAGTTTCAACAAACTCTACATTAGGGATAACATACGCAGTTTCAGGGTTTGTTTATGGACTCCCGACATCAAAAAACATTAATAGAGGTTTAGGATATTTAAAGGTAATTTCCTACTTAGAAGAGATATGTGGTAGTAGTTGTTCAACAAGGATTTTATCATATAACTAACCAAGTGAGTGTTAAATATTACCACTAGTCGTACAATTCAGGCCCTCCTTCTAGCTCCAATTCTATTGATTCGAGAAAATTCCCTTCAAAAGATAGGGGTACTCCTTGGTACATGTTCCCAATTAGACAATGCATCATTTGGTTTAGGATACCCATCACAATTATGGCCCGACTTCCATTATTGGGGTTGGGGGGATGATTAAATGGTTATGAATGCAATGAAGAATGTTGTTGCAAACTAACTACTTGCAAAAATAAAATCTAATCTATCCTATCCTAACTAGGATCCACTACAATAACTAATGAGTTGCAAGAAATGCCACCAATCCATACAAACACCTCTTCGACATAGATATTAAAAAGCAACAGAGTTAAATAACACATAGATACAATGATAAAATTGGATTAGTTCGATATAGGAAATCAAATGCATAGACTACTCATCATCTCAGAATAAATAATAAGAGAGAAGAAACTAAAATGCAAGAAGTAAATATGTTCACACAAGAATATTCTATAAACGAAAGAATGTTCTTATATCACATACAAAAAAACACAATATCCTACTAGAAATAGTTCACAACAAACTCATCATCAAGAAGAGTGATTCTCTCTAAAAAAATCAACCCCTAGGGCTTCTCAATATTAATTCCCAAAATAGTTCTTGAATTTACAATGCTTGAAGATCCCTTTCAAAATGGGCCTCTTCCTTTACTTATAGTAATCTTAGTAACTTCCTATGGGGTATTCTTGGATTCTACAAGAAGGAGTTGCAAGTCTCTTTAGCTTCCCCTCTGAAATGATGTTGTCATGTGTTACAATAAGTCAAAATTGATTATGATTGACAAAAATACAAAATAGGAGATGATTGTGGAAAAATTCAAATTTGTTGTTTTCTCTTTCTTTATTTGTATTTGTCTCTCAAGTAATATTCCCAAGATTCATGTTGTCATGTGATGGCGATGACTCTGCAGTGTACGAGTGTCTCTAGGGAAGATTCGTGAGGGGATGAATTGTATGAGAGGGTTTTCATATATCTCATCAAGTTAACCATGAAATATTGAATCATATTTTGGGTCTTGGTTGGCTTGACGATATGTTCTTCCATCAAATATGTTGTTACCCTAGTCACATCCTGAGCATCTACCTTCCTTTGATTCATATTTAGTTGGATTCCTACGGAAATATATTCATAAAATTTGGTTTTCACGAGTTCTTCAAAAGGAGGTAGGCTCCTTATATGTGTCAAAATGCACACTGCCTTGTGAAGTTGTGCACATATTGACAGGGAATTCTTTGCTTCCCTCTCCACCTTCTCCCCATCTTGCCAAAAAATATCAAGGGAGGCAAAGTCAATCTTACTTTCCCACTGTGATAAGCAACGAAACTTGTCTGGGCCATTCAGGTTCTCAACAATCCACCATTGTATATCATTCAAACCTTCCATGATATTAGCAAATTCAACATTTTTGGACTGCACAAAGTTGTGATATGCTATGATTTTCACTACCAACTACTAGAAGACTCGGAGGTTTGCATACATGTTAGTAACCATATCGTGGAGTTATGTTCTAAATATTTTTTTGCATATTCTGAGATCCTTGAGGATCCCCTTATATTTCTTCTCGTGCCTCATGACTTCTTCTTCCACCTCTCTGATATGATCATCCTTTTCTTGATTTTTTCGAACCAGGCATTTGAGGTTTTGTTCCAATTACATCATGAATGAAAAATTGATAGATGAAATAGATATTGGGTCCTTCCTTACATCTTATTTCCCCATGGTTTCTGTAATCACATACAGGGGAGCTTTTCTAGTGACTACGAGAATCTTTATTTATTGTTGTACAATTATACTAGAAGCCTTGTCAAACCAAAGTATCTTTAAATTGGCGACCTTGATAGCCTTGGAGGGAGTGAAGATTCCCAATACAATTTTTTCGAGTGGGAAGTTCCCAATGGTGAGAGGGGATTTTGTTGATGACCTTGTGATATATGTATCCATGGGGGAAGTATCATTGTTCAATGCTTCCTCATCTTGTTTCCTTTTCTCATCCTTTGTTGTTTTTTTCGTTGCTTCATATACTTCTCTCTTCTCTGCTACTACTGCTTCAACTTATGTTGCTTCCTTGGCTTAATCTTCTACTACTTCTTTGGAATCAATTGTTGTCTTCACTGTAACTTCCTCTTATTTTCATTTTTTTTGGTTGCATCCTTTTTTTTCTTCTGCACCTTTTCCTTTTTCCTTTGTTTCTTGGTCGTTGTTGCTTTGTGAGATTCCCTCTATTTTCTTTTCTCTTCCTCCTCTTCTTTTATTCTTTTGTTTTATTTTTCTTCGAAAGATTCAACTACTTTTATTTTCTTTCTTCTTCTGATGCTATTGTTGCAAATGATTCAAAGGTTTTGACTGTGGTGATGGTTGTTGTTGTTACTGTCACTTCTTCACAAGCTTTGTTTTGGGCCTCTGAAGCTCTTTTTTCATATGAGATTCTTCCTAGAGGGTTTCCTTGTCACCTGAATATGACCTCATGGTAGGTTCTGGCATGGAAGTGAATCTTTAATTCTTCCAATAGTTTTGTCCTATAGTCCCATCGGTACTTGTGCATGAGGAAATGCTTCTTTACCACCTCCAGAGGATCAGTCCTTTGGAATCTTTCCTCACCAGAGTGGAAGGATGTGAGTATTTCAACTACATCATGGGATTGCTTCACACATTCAGAGGAATATGACCCAACACATAATGGTAAAGGAGGCCATATGGCCTTCTTGTCCCTGTAAAGAGCCGCACTAACTCCATGAACCATGTTCTAATATGAAATCTCTTGTAAGAAAAGCTTGTCTAGGGTGAATCTTGGAAGAAAATGTGGAGTTGTGGATGCTCCTTATTTTCTAAAATATGTCATGTATTCCAAGAGGTACCAATATCCTATCCTTTGGAATATCACTTGTTCTTTATGTATCATGCATGATGTAGGAGCATCGAAGGTAAGCTAGAGTAATGGAACTAGTAAGTGATCACAGATCTTGTGATATTATGTTATATACTTGTGCTCCTAGAGAAGCTTGCAGTAAATGTGCATTGGGGGGTTGGTCGGCTACCATGCCTAGCCCATTTGTGGATATGCGTGGAATATGAATACCATGTTTAGGAGATAGGAGGACATATGAAAACTAGGAAACTGCCTAGGGATAGTTTCTTGAACTACTATGATAGCCTCTTACAGGGATGTTGATAGAATACCATCCCAATTGAAATTCAATCAGACATCAACGATGTAGTAAATGAGAGGTTCCCAAGTCATTGGTAATTTTGAATCGTCTGATTCCCCATACAATCTACACAACATTTCTACAACATATTGGTGCAACATTATCAAGAAGTTGGTGGGGTACTTTCCTAAGGGCCTTGAATTGAACGATTTGTAAAGATTGTACAAAATCTTGAACACATCCTTTGACTTGAGTGGGAACTCCTTTATAATATTTTAATCAAACAAACTTTCCCCTTTATCCAGGCGATATAAGGAAGCTATAGTTTATTCTTGAAATTATGTTATTGAGCACTCCCTCACATCAAGAATGTACCTGGTGTCTAAGTTCACATGCCCCACTATCTATGAAATGGCCTCTGTGCAGGGGAAGACTGTTGTGTGGGCTTCCACCTTATACAACTTAAATTTTATGATGTTCTTAAATACCTTGAGGTCAGATCGGTCCTCATCCCTTGGGGGAAACTTTGATTATTGAACGTATGGTAAACGTTGCTCCATTTAATCTATGCCGACACTTGCAGAGGCTTGTTCCACAAGGGCCTTGCTGGAACTTTGTAATTTCTTGTGTGGTGACATATCTGAATCTGCAAAACATATTTCTCATCAGTTCACAACAAATACCACTTGTTAGATAATAGCATTAGACTGTAACTATTTCACAAGGAAAAGAAATGAAGCAAGAGAAGTGTTGGCTTAATTTATGCACTTGGGTGATTTTCATGCCTTCCTGGAAAAATTGAAGGGTTTGTTATTTGGGCATCGATACATATCAATATCAACATCGAAGTAATCATCCATGACGACATGGTGAGGTGTATCAACGTCAGAAGATACAATCTTTGTTGACACTGCAAAATGTTTAACCAATTTTTGGGGTAAGTATCAAAGAGGACGACCAACTAATTGTATATCGACCTCGGAAATGTTAACACCACTAGCAAGGATGAAGGTGTATCAGTGTCCATGAAACACTAAAAATACCTTTGAATCATAAAATTTGGCTAAGTATGAATGAGTTTCCCTCTTTTTAAATGCTCGATTTGTGAGCATGGAATAGCTAGTGGAATGCTTCAAACGAAGTACAACCAAGGAAATTTTAGGGATTAGTTAGGGGGGTGGTTTGATTGTTGGAAGGATTTCATGTGGTTAGGGAATTGGGCCTTAGAGGGAAACCCCAACCTACTTGGGAGAAGGTAGGGTATAGCTGCAAGGAAGTGAAGGGGTTTGTTGAGGGCTCGAGAGGCCAAGGTATGGAGATGGTGTGGACGTCCCTAATAGTCGGGTCAGAAGTCGAAAGTAGCAGGAAGGAACGGTAAGGAAAGATGGGGTTAGGGCTGACTAGACCTCCGAGGTGTCCATCTATATATGCAAGAAAATAAAAACTCAAAACCATAGCTTGACACGTGGATGCATATGTGTTGATTACCCACAAGTTTGGAGTTGAGGCTTATGTGGGAAGGGAGGATCGCTGAAGGATTTGTTCATGGGGAATTTCTCCGATGGGATTCGAGTGCGCTACTGTAACAATGGTGAAATGTAAATCCTTTGTGGGATTTTATAACTTTGGTGAGTTTTAGCGCTAGGCCCAATGCTAGAAAGGGTGCAGGAATCCTACTGTACCTTCGATGGCAGCACAATCGTTGTCAGTGGAAGGCTTTGTGTGTCGGCGTGGAAGAGTTGGTTGCCTCTTGTGTGTTAGTGAGCTTTGGTTAAATGATGCTACCATATACAATCAAATAATTGTTAATGGTTTGTTCTTTCATGTATCGACGTTGAAAGTGTTAACATCTCTGATACACAGAGAAACATTTGGTTGAGAGATTCAAAGTGTTTTCACTTCAACGTATCGATGGTGGTGACCGGATGAGTGTCAACGTGTCAGAAATAGCTTATGCATGACCAGGATCCATTAAAATTACTTGTATCAGAGCCAATGGTGTGATAATATTGGTATGTCAGCAATAAAAACCTCACTGGCACTGATATATAAAAAATCTAAATTAAAAAAATGCTAAGTTTTGGGACCTTTGCTAACTCGTCGATATTAGTTGTATCGGCTAGGAAAAGATTAACTCGCTGATATAACCAGAATCAATGAGATAAGAAGGCTAAAAATATCTAAGTAAAAGGTAGAAGGAGTTGAATCAAAAGTCACAAGGACAAATTAACTTGTATAACAAGAGAACGGGGCTTGTGAGACACAAAAGGAAGGTCCGTGTTTATGGGGAAAATTGACTAGGGAGTACTCCTATCTTTTGAAGGGCACTCTATCCATGTCAACAATTACATAAATGAATTTGGGAAGGATAATGTTTAGGATATCATAAGATTGTCATGAGAGGGAAAAATGTCACACAATATTTTAGAGAAATGATGATGAAATTAGATGAAGAATACACACTAAAAACAATGAAATAGATTGGTCCCTACATCAAGTATATAGTGCAGATAAAATGGATAATGGATACAATATATCTACTATCCAATGTTTTTCCATCGCTATGTTCATGCAACTATTATCCACAAAGGTTTCAAGGACTTGTTGAGTGAGTGAATTTTCAAAGAAAGTTGTGCATGTGATCTACCCATGAGATCATCTAGAACTATCTAGATGCATAGGAGTGTAAGAAGGACTTCATATTCGACATATTATTGATACTTCTAGATTTCACACTGTGGAGTGAATTAGTAGGTCTAATCCTACCATGGCGAGACATTATAGTTGAGTCTCTCATTGCATCGTATGGAGACTTAGCATGCACCATGAATAATGCTAGTTAGGCGGACAATGGTACAATTTTTGAAGCATATTAGCATGCCATGTGGGATGTCATCAAAGGGTCATCCAAAATACCCAAGGAAGTGATCGATGCATATGTAAATTAGTACCAATTGTTTGAGAACTAGGGAATTATGTATATTAGACATCTAATGATTCTAATAAGAAGTGGTGTCAAGAAACACAATTACAACACTTTAGAACAAGATAGCATAACTCAATGTATGAAGAACAGATCAAAATGCATTAGAATGCATCTTCTACAATACTTATTTTTCACACTTTTCACATATTAGATCGACCCATAGGTCCATCCTTTTATAGCACCAAGAAAGTAATCAATTTCTTTGAAGTTTTTTTCAATTAATTTGAAGTGTTTATGCTAGGATAACTCCATGAATGATCATGGAGTGGGTTTTCACTTGTGGGTCATATATTTCATCTTCATAAATGTGAATATGTGTAAATGTTTATTTATTTTAATTTTCATCATCTATGTTGATTTCCTCCTATTTTTTGGTGGATTGTCATTTTACCTTAGACTTGTCTATCCATTCCCATTTCTAACATCGTGGCCTAAATATCTTAGATGTATTTTCTTCTCCTATAGATGTTTATACCCAAGCTATTCTTCACATATACAAGGAGGGAAACAAGCCAACCCTTATATACATTCAAGATTCTTATTTTTTGGTCTTGTTTATTGGTATAAGGATCACTACGTAAGAAACATGTTCATATGGGGATGTGTTATTTAATTAGTTCAGAAAACCTCTAGGATGTTGGATATTTAGTGTCAGCCTAACATGGTTTGGTCTTGAATCCATGACCTCTCAGAGTCCTTAAACTAGAGGAGTTCGTTGTTATCCATTTCCATGTAGTATTAAACCTCCACCCATATTACTATTATGATTTAAACACAGACACACAACACATAAAAGAGGGATGGAAAATATGAGAATTGGGAAATATGTCAAAAGTTTGGAAGATTCCATAGAGGCCTCAAAAAATTAAAAAACAATCATCAAAGCCATCGTCCATTTTACAAAATATTACCCTTAGAAAAATATAGTAAATAAAGAGTTCAACAAGCTTAAGAAAGTGTGTCACTTTGTAAAACTTTAACTTCCTACCAAACATAATTAGTAAAACCTACAAAATATCATAAAAAACCCCTCATAAAACAAAATGAGAGCCTAATATTGATAAGATTTCCTCAAATATGATAAGGGATAATCTCCATCCATGATAATTTATCCATCACTTTATAAAAGAAGGTACCTAATTCTACAACAACATGAAAATTGAACGAGCCTACTTGAGGTTGATGGAATTTTTTTCTCTGAAGGGGAAAGATCATTTTTTTCTAGAATGATTCAACTAACAAGTTTACATTCAATATGTAGTGCAAGACAATTTAGAATATCTACTTTATTCCTTAAAGAGGATATGAATTTTCCAAGTGCTTTTTGCCGATTTTTTACCATATAATTCTGAAAGTATGTATTGATAGTTACAACTCAGTGAGAAGTTGGCATAATAAAGAAAAATCAAAAGAAAAAAAAATTCCGAAAGGATCAAATATGGCCTTGGGGATTGTCAAATAACAATCCCATATCACCAAAAAATTCCATAAATCAAGCCTCTAGGAGCCTGAGCACGGACCCTTCTAAGATTGTCTCTTTGTTAGTGTTGGGGGAGATGATACCTAAGGGTCTATAGGAAGTGCCTTACCTTTTGATATGTATCCATACCTACCTAGGGATGTTCAAATAGCTACAATTGAGCCACCTACTATGATAGAGGTTTGAGGAGACATTGAACATTGTGGTTATTGCGAAAAACGTATGAAAATACATTGATGATTGCTAAAAGTGGAATATTCAATATTGAATTTGCATAAACAATAAAACTCAAACTCCAACAAACATAGGTAAGAGAAATTTCATCTAATCTCTCTATTTTTGGTTGTAATCTCTCAATATTTAGTTGTAGATGCACCTATATATTTTTGTAGAACTCCATGTATTTGACTTAATCTATGTTGCATTGGTATTTGGGATGGAGTATGATGCAAACAACTAGAGTGTACCCCCAAAATTTTCAAGGGATGATTGGTTGAGGATGGCAATTATGAAAAAGCTCAAGCAATTTAAAAAAGGGCCAAGTGGCATTCCCTTAATGGCTACTAGACATGACCAAAATGCACTTTAGCTTTAGGAAACTTAAGTTAGAACTCTCTCTATAACATCTTTTCTTCCTCATATTTCTTGTTAATGATGATTATGTTAAAACATAAAAGACATTTATTTTTTCAATAAGTTTTGCAGATTTTGATTTTTATAGTTGTGTTGAAAACCACTATACAACACTTTGGTTATGTAAAGAGATTAGATTCATATTTCAAATTTACTTTGGTTATCTAAAGAGATTAGATTCATATATCAAATTTAAATGTGATTGAATAGGAAATTATTCAAACATTTAGTACCCCAATCCAAGTCACTACTAGTTAATTGTTTTCACAATGCTTGAGGTTGGGTTGGTGGAAGCACTATATTTGAATGACTCCTGGAAACCCATGTACAATATGTAAAAGATAGGATGACCAGAAAATTGAGAAGACCAAGAGAAATAACCACAAGGATCAACTCTTATAAATGTTGCATTTCCTAATTTCTTTTACATGGCACCTTCCCTTGTTGTAATGTTTTTGTTGAAAATACAATATTTAAATCACCAAAAACCCAAATTAAAACTCATCATACAAAACCCATGTTTTGAGTTGCAACTTGTACAACAAATTTAGATTCAATGCAATACAAAAATAATGGATGGAAAACATGATCATATTATTCAATCATCAATTTCCATGATTGTCAAAACTGAAGAAATATACTTGGAATATCCTTGAAATATCTATTCAGTGTGTCTATGAAATCTAACAGGAACATTTGCCTGATAATGTCCGAGCAGTTTGGGGATGTTTCCTCACTATCCGCAAGTCCCCAAACGTGAACGTAGGATATGTCTATTATGTTGAATAATAGTGATTAATAGTTTGAATAATAGTGTTTGATTATATTTTAGGATTATGATTACCGCGAGTTAAGTTGATTGCACAGAAAAAGTTCAAGAAGAATATTATCTCGAGTGTCTTATTTGACAATATCAAATGGGTGTTGAATAATAGTGATTGTTTGACAATATCAAATGGGTGTTGAATCATAGTGATTGATTATATTTTAGGATTATGACAATATGAAATGGGCGTTGAATAATGGTGATTGATTATAGTTTAGGATTATGATTACCCTGAGTTAAATTAATAAACAAAGAAAGCTCAAGCATACTCTTACCTCCGTTGTTTTGTTTGATTGTTTGAGAATATGAATTTTATGTTACTGGAGCACCTCACATGCAATAAATGCAGATATCCTCGATTCATAAAATAAACAGTGGACACACAACATAAACCAACATTGCAAATCATAGGGAAAAGAACGTTGTGTTTTTGTCAAGATTACTGAAAACTCATATATGAAAGGTGGATTCCTCACACGCAATAAACGCTGATTTCCTCAAATCATAAAATAAACAAGTGACATATTCCATAAACAACAGGAAAAAAAAAAGAGTTGTGTATCTCTCGTTGCAAGATACCAGATATAATAAATATGCAGAAAAAAAATAAAATGCTAGAAATGGCTGAATAACAGTAATATAACCAACACAATCTCCACAATAACACATAAATGATATAAGAACATCAATAGAAATAGCACATTGATTCATAAAGCAATGTTCACGGGCCTCTTCGAGGGGGCAACCTCTAGTCGAGTAGCGCTCTGTTACAATAATCTCCAAGCTAGGGTTTTCATACCCTCAACCCTTATTTATACTAAACATGTCTATCAAGAGAAGCATCTAGAGGAAGATCCTTCTAGAAGCGAAAGCTTCTATTAGGTCTTCTTACATCCACCTTATTCTATTTTATTGAAAGGCCTTATTAATATTGACCTTTAATACATCCGAATATATTGATCTACCTATGTGCGGGTTAGGATCCTAACATGTTCGCCCCCTTAAAAACAGCCTTGTCCTCAAGGCTTGAGATGTGGAAACTGTTGTAGAATGGTAGTTGGTTCCCAGGTGGCATCTGTTGGAGTCGTATCTTCCCACTGGACTAGCACTTCCTTGATGGTTCTCTGACACAAGCGACACTCACGTTGGTCCAAAACTACTTCTGGTTGTAGCCAAATAGATCCTTCTTCATCTAACTCTGGAAGGTTGGCTTGAATTTGGCACCTAGTTCCAATCACCTTCTTTAAGCATGAAACATGAAAAAAAAGATGTAGCTTCGATTGACTGGGCATAGATAACTGATATACGACTTGTCCCACATACTTGAGAACTGTATAAGGACCATAAAATTTGGGTGCTATCTTCTGACAATGCTCGGCCTTGAGGGAAGTTTGCTTGTATGGTTGCAGTCGTAGAAACACCTGATCCCCTTCTGCAAATTGATTTTCAGAGTGACCTTGATATGCTTGTTGCTTCATGCGATTTTGTGCCATGACCAAGTTCTCTTTAAGGGTACGAAGAATATCCTCTCAAACTGTAAGTGTTTGGTCAACCACCTGGACCTTAGAGGTACCCAGTAAGTATGAGAGAACTGAAGGTGGCTTCTATCCATATACCGCTTCAAAAGGAGTCATGCAAGTAGATGTATGGTAGGAAGTGTTGTACCACCATTCATCTAGGGGTAACCATTGAGCCCACTGATGTTGTTTTTCAGAGGCAAAACACCTCAAATATGTTTCCAAACACTTGTTGACAACTTCCATTTGACCATCAGTTTGGGGATGATAAGTTGTGCTGAGATGCAATTGGGTGCCTTGTAGCTTAAACAGTTCTTGCCAAAAATTGCTTCTGAAAGTTGGGTCACAATAAAAAATAATAGAGTGTGGCATGCCATGAAGATTGAAAACCTGGTCCATGAAAATTTGAGCCACTGTGGATGTAGTAAATGGGTGTTGAAGAGCACAGAAATGAGCATACTTGGAAAGGTGATCCACAACCACCTTTATGACTGATTTATTCCCTGATTTGGGTAAGCCAGTAATAAAGTCCATAGAGATATCCTTCCAAATAGCAGGTGGAATCAGAAGCGGTTGTAGTGTGCCCATAGATTTGATTGTTTCTCCCTTGTTGCGTTGACACACCTCACATTCAGTGACAAAATTACGGATGTCTTGTTTCGTACCATCCCAGAAAAAAGAACGTTTGACCCTGTCATATGTTCTGGTGAACCCTGAGTGCCCCACTGTGGGTGTAGCATGAAGCTCAGAAAGTACCCTAGATTTAAGCTTTGATTGTTTACTTAAATACAAACAACCTTTGTATCGAAGCTCATCCTGGAGCCAAGAGTACCTTGGAGGAGCCAAAGCATTGGTCTGCAATTATTGGATTAGATGTGAACTTTTAGGATCTTGAAGCCATTCCTGGTGCACAGCTTGAAGCCAATCGGGTACAATGAAGGAAAGAGAAAAAATGGATCTTTCTTCTTCATATTTTTGGGATAGTGCATCTGCCACTACATTGTCTTTTCCCTTCTTATAAATGATCTCATAATCATATCCAAAGAGCTTAGTCACCCATTTTTGTTGCTCCAGGGAGGAAATGCGTTGTTCTAGAGAGTACTTGAGGCTTTGATGGTCGGTCTTAATTTGGAAGCATTGCCCCAAGAGATAAGGGCGCCACAGATCAATGGCATGCAAAATAGCCAACATTTCCTTTTCATAAATGGGTTTACCCAGATTCCTTTTAGACAGTTGCTTGCTGGTGAAGGGAAAAGGTCGACCGTCTTGCATATGGACAACGTTGATTCCTTTCCCTGAGGCGTCACATTCCAACACAAAGGTCTTTGTGAAATTAGGAAGGGCCAGAACCAGAGTGGTGCACATGGACGTCTTCAGGGTTTGAAAAGCTTGAGAAGCAGCTGGAGTCCAAGTGAAAGAGTTCTTTTTTAGGAGAGTAGTGAGAGGTGCTGCAATCTTTCTGTAGTTCTTAAAAAACTTGTGATAATACCCTGTTAAGCCCAGAAATCCATGCAAGCTTTTGAGATTCTTGGGGTGCGACCAATCTTGCATAGCTTCAATCTTTTTCGGATCCACCCTGATGCCATTCTTGCCAACCAGATGACCCAAGTATTCTACTTCCCAGGCACCAAAAGCACATTTAGACTATTTCAGGGAAAGTTGGTGCTGAGAGAGTAGATGGAGAACTTGATCCACATGAGTAATATGGTCTATCCAATTTTTTCTATAGATGAGGATATCATCAAAGAAAACTAAGAAAAAATGATGGAGAAAGGGACAAAAGACATGATTCATGAGGCTTTGGAAGGTGGAGGGGGCATTACACAAGCCAAAGGGCATGACCAAAAACTCATAGTGGCCCTCATGAGTGCGAAAGGCCACTCAATTAATCCAGGAGGTCATCAATGACACGAATGGGAAATTTGTCTTTAATGGTCAGTTTGTTGAGGGCACGGAAGTCAGGACACGTTCTTCAAGAACCTTCTTTATTCAGGACCATGACTATAGGAGAAGAGTAAGGGCTCGTACTAGGGCGGATAACGTCTGCATTAAGGAGTTCCTGGACCATTTTCTCAATTTCATTTTTTTGTGAAAAGGGGTGGCGATATGGATGTATATTGGGAGGAAGGATTTTGGGTACAAGGGGAATGGAATGATCATGAACACCACGGGAAGGAG